>APFE031739594.1:170085-282422 GCA_000404065.3 Pinus taeda
GACCATGGAGCAAGTGAGATGGTCCAGTTTTGACTAGTTCTGAGTAGTTTTTCATGGAGAACTTCTGGGAGATGATGTAATCAGCTGACCTTGCTCCTTTAGGGTATGAAACAACACTTTTAGGGACTTAGAAGCCCTTGGTTTATGGACATACGTGATTGGGGTTGCAGTGCCCAAATATGTCTATAACAATAGTAAAAATCATTGTATATATGCTTTAATTTCATGTGTGTTTCAGTGTGTCTTTTAGATTTTTTATGTGGTTAAGTAATCCGCTTTGCATTTGTTGCAGATTTCAAAACCTTTGGAACCATTTCTTGGTTGCTCTGATGGTGCTAGTCGTAGTACACAAAACATATCTTCTGCAACATGGCCCATTTTCGCTCCAAGTGGCGAGTTAGTGAGTTTTCAAGGGAATTGTATCGGTCGATCGACAAACAATATCACTGAGTATAGCGCGTTGATCAAACTTCTCTCTTATGCCATTTCACTTGGCATTCACTGAGTTATCGTTAGGCTGGACTCACAACTCATCTTACTACAACTAGCAAACGTTTATACCATCTGAAACCCAACAATCCTTCTATGTTCCTTAGAGTTCATATTTTGGAAAGACATTTTGAGTACATTCAATATCAACATATTTCCATAAACTTTAACACATTAACCGACTCATTAGCAAACTATGTGTTAAATAGACATTTGTGGCACATGTAAACGTAAATTTTCAATTCACAACATTAGTTGAATAGGATTGCACATAAACCATATATATAAAAACTCTGAAAGTAAAAATATATAGATGTTTTAAAAGTTTTTACAAAATTTGTGTCCAAGGCATGTTTGGTCATTTGACCTAAAAACTCAAAATGCATGCAAAAACCATCCTAAGTTGACCTAGTGATGCTCATGATAACAAGTCATAGCTTGAGCTATCATGCGCAAGAGCCACATCCAACAGCCTGGAACACCAATAGTATGGCGTTGCAACCTCCTAGGTAACTCCTCAATTTGGACATCCATAATACCAAGGGTTAATCCCTCCACGTGATCCTGCAACTCTGCCAGCGTCTCGGCCAAATCCAAATCTTGGAGAACTACTCTCCCAATGTTTCTCCGCGTTGGCCCACCTGCCTCCTATTGGTGCCTCATAGGTTGAACTGTACCCACATTTGCATTTATGAGAATGATTTTAGTTTAGTTTTGGAACATCAAAACACAAAAACATGTAGAAACTTAAAAATCAAAAAACATTTTGGTCGGAAACAATTTACCTATAGCACCCCATTGAGTGCCCACTGGTAGACTCAAATCTGGATCTCCATGAAAATCCATCCCTGAGTATGGATGCTCCTCAATGACAATGTGTTGTCAATCAAGCCAAGTGAAGAACGTAGTGATAAATGTAATCAATGACTGACCAGCATGTCTAGCCACCAATTCGACCCATTGTTGCATCTGCAGATCTCTAGGACCAGTTACACCCAGTGTTACATGTTGGGTTTGCATCAATGGAATTCTTTCTAAGGAAAAAGAAATTAAGAGCAATCCGTAGCTAAACTTCTTGGTCTTATTGCTCTTTACCTTCGTTAGCTACTCTTTCAGTGAAGAAAGTACTGCCTCACACTAGTTGAATAAAGTTGGATCAAGACACTCAAGTGCATACTAAACATATGATTTGTTTGCCAGATGAAGTGTCACACTACCTGCCAACTTTGCGATGGTGAAATGGATTGTTCTTAAAGGGAAAATCACAGATGTCCTTGATGATTATCTTTCTGTCCTTGCTAGGTTGTGGACCTGGCCGACAGAATTGTCGAACATAGTCCCTCATTGTTTCCCCTCCACGGGTAGAACCTGAAAGAGATATGGGGGCACCACATCTCGACAACCCTATAAGGAAGTAAACATCATCAATCACAATAGGGACAACTTTGTCTCTCGTGTGAAAAACTCGATCTGTCGGATCCCATGCATGAACTAGGAACTATAATAGTTCTGATTGTTACCTCATTCCGGACAACCTGAAGTATTTGAGCAACCCACAGTTCCTGAGGGCCTCAACTGTACCCGAATAATTTAGAACAGCCATGTATTATTCTTCATGCTCTCCTTCTCACCAAGTAGTAGACATTCTGATACGATGAAAGCCTAAAATCAAGCCATAAGCTTAGTTAGGATCCTTTTCATGCAAAAAACTAAAGAAATTTTGGGTCAATTTGGTGAAACAAGTTTGTGAAACTCTCCCAGCATAACCCAGTTAAGGAGACACTGCGCTGCAGTGCAGAATCCCTTCTATCTGGGTGCTCCTCAGCGTAGTTTTCAACATGCAAGCCTGCACTGGTCCCAAGGTGAAAAATTCAAACCCAGGGGCCCTAAAAACCCTAAAAACTTGCATGAAACAATAAAAGAATGATATGAAAAGAAAGAGGAGGGGTAGATCTCCTACTTAGTCTGGATGGCATGAGAAATGATTCATAGAATCTCTCACAATCATCTTATGAAGATCAAGGTAAAAAATAGGATCAGAGCACAAACTGAATGGTAAATTTCAAATGGTGAAAATAACATGGTAAATTCTTGTTTTTATGTTTATTTCATGAGCATTAAATGAGTAAACTTTAGTATTTACCTATTTTTACCAATGAAACATGTATGTTTAATCCGTTTGGTGTTGCTTTGAACAGATACAGCTAACTTATATAATTTGACGTGCGCAATCGTGAATTGTACTTTGACCATAGAGCACACTTTTATCTCTTTTTTGAGCTCTGTTAAACATCAAAAAACGAACACCCTTGGAGTCCTATTTAAGCTCTTTTTAGACTCTCGAAATATGAAAAGATTGTTGAGCACTTGTCTTTTTCAGCTTGTTAACGAAATGGAAATGACATCTACTCAGTATAAGTTTAACCCTTTTTCGGGCTGAGATAGATTATTTATGAAAAAGGAACATGTTAAAACATCAAATAGTGACAAACTTGTCCATCATGACAAGACCGAGTTTCACCTCTGCTAGACTCGTTAAAACGTCACATAGCGATAGATTCACCCTAAGGGAGGAATTATACAACAAGCATATGTTATCAAAATGCCTTATGCTGGTATGCAAAGGCCTATTGCCCAGGCAATCCCATCTTACCCTGGATATGCTCAACCTAACCTCAATAAGTAGTTTCCTTTCATTGTGACACTTGAATTACCAGATCTAAACCAGCTCAGCAATGACCTAATTCATTATGCACCGTGGTGGCCTGTGATTCCTCATAAGTTACCTTCACATATTTTGAAATTCAATGGAAACCCTGGAGAAGACCCATCCAACCATTTCATGAGTTTTCATTTATGGTGTTCATCAAACTCCTTGAATGATGATTCTATTAGACTACGTCTCTTCTAGAGAATGCTTATTGGTCCGGCTGCAAAGTGGTACATTGAGTTACCACAAGCTTCTTTTGATAACTTCACTCCCTTAGCTACCATGTTTTTAACCCACTTATAGTTACCCATACAATATGAGACTGGAACAGAACTATTAACCAACTTTAAACAGACTACTGCTACTCATATCTTTGATCATATTCATGAGTGGCGTCGTCATCATTGAATGGTTAAAACATATGTTCCTGATTAGCTTTTGGCTGAGTGGTTTATAAAATCCTTGTTGCCATATATCTCTGAGGATGTGGCGAAAGGTGGATTTGCCACTTAAGAGCAAGTAATTGCTCGTGCCCAATATTTGGACTTTATTTATACACAATCTCGCACAATCTACGACATGATCCCGAATGCACCCCGACCAGCTTTCATTGTTCCTCTTCCACCATCGAGTAAGGACTCTTGTGCCGGTGATGGTGTGGTTTGTTCTTCAAGCACACAAACAGCAGGTAGACCATCTAGTCAAACATTTGACATTTCCAATCAAACTACAAATGCACCTGATAACACTCTTACTTCTTAAATCAATGTCGTGTCATCTGATAAGGGAAAAAATGAAAAGCAACCAGGAAGTAAGAAGAAGGGGAAAAGTAAAAAGAAACAAAATAACTCCCCTCAAGAGAAATCATTTGATTCCTCTCCTTCGGCTAGGAAACCTCATTACCCGTGTTTGATCTGTAACAATGAGCATTTTACACGAGATTGTCCTCACTACTCCGAAGTCTCAAAGCTTCTTAAGACTTTTAATACATCCACAGTATTGATTAATCCTTTTCCAAAGTCTGAGACAAATATGGTTGCTACAAACCATGCTTCCACTTCCCAAGTGCTTATGTTATCCGCCTCTAAGCCGAAAGATGAAGTTTTGGTATCAACACGAAGTAAAGATTATGGAAATCAACCATCATCATAGAATAACCAGGCCGATCAACCTAACTCTTTGACTTTAACTTCAACTGATCTTATTCCACCACCTATTGCACCAAAGTTAACAATAAAACCACACAAGGGAGTTGTACATAAATCGACACTTAACCCTCGAGCTCGAGTTGCACAAAATTATAGCATAGTAGAAGATTTGGCTCAATCACCTTTTGCTTGTCAAGGTGCTTCAGAATTGTCCCTCCCAAAAGTAGGCTTTGTTGTCAACAATTGGTGGAATCGATCCAACTGATTCTAATCTTGTGGCTTTCAACCATGCGGGTTATACACTAGAGTTACCAACGCAATTAGCATTCTTGATTCAAGTAAATGCCTTAAATAAACTTGTCCATCAAACCATTATTGATGGGGGGCATCTACTTGTATAATGTCTATGGGTTGTTGGAAAACACTTGGCTCACTGCCTTTGTCATGTTCACCAACAACATTAAAAGCTTTTGAAGGACGCACATATACACCTTGTGGAATACTGAGTAATCTACAAATCGAACTAGGAGGGAAAACAGTAACTGTTAAAGTTGAGGTCGTTGACATACCCCTTGGCTACAACATTTTACTAGGAAGACCATGGGTTTATGCTATGGTTGTTGTGGTTTCAATGTCTTTCGTATGATTGCATTCCCTCATAAAGGTGGAATCATAGTTATCGACCAACTCGCCTTCTTTGCCTCTAGTTCACAGGCTACTAGAAGCATTCTGTTGGTACATGGACACCCGCTATATCTTCAAAACATTGTTGTAGGTATCTTTAAATATTCTTCCCCAATGGGTACTTTTTCACTTCCACCACCATCAAATTTGGCGGAAGTGGAAAAATTTGAGACTTGCAACATGATATCTTCCACTTCATCTGGCTTAAGGAAGATTACCAATAGTTTTGAAGCTGATAGTAGTAATGAAATCAAGCCACTAAGCCCTATTGAGCTAGCATAGCAATCAATTTTTGTGGCTTGCGCGGCGAACCCAAATCCATTTTCTTCAATTGTATGGGTAGATCGTTCATTCGAATATGGTACTTCGATCCTTTTTCACGTATATTTTCTACTGATGAAGGAATCATCCAATCAATGATGATGGAAGGAGAACTATGGGAAGATTATCATCATCGTTCCCACCTTCCATATCGCAAAGAAGATTATTGAAATGAACTTAATCATCCTTCAGTTGTTGATTTCCTTTCGAATTTTGTTTTCATAGATATAATAGATTCTAAGCGAAACCTGTCAAATATCGAAGAAACTATTTCTATCAATATTTCGACCAAACCTAAGATTCTAGAAAACATTCATGTTGGAAAATCTTGTTCTCCATCAGAACTTGATATTTATCGTGCTCCCTTTTGTGAATTTCGAGATATATTTGCATGGTCATGCGAGGAGATGCCAGGAATTGACTCTAGTATAGTTGAACATGAAATCAAAATGTATCCTGATGTCAAACCAGTGTGACGGTGCCTCCATCCTGTTCATCCAAAGAATGTTGTTGCTTATCTTGATATATGATGTTTATATGTGTGAATGTATCTAATTCCATTTACTTGTATTCGATAGATCTCTTGCTTTGATTTCTTCTTTATCTTTTGTTTATGCTTGCAAGTACTTTTTGAGCAAGTTAAGTTTGAGGAGGAGTGACAGGAGTCAAACAAAGGAGACAAAAGGAAAGCAAAAGAACAAGTAGGTCCTTTGATTCCCTTTTGTCTTATTTATCGTTTATAGAAAAAGGATAAGCGCTTTAAATTTGTTGTTCCAAGTATAGCTACCTACCTAGGGTTATCCGTAGATACCAAATTCCTCATAACACCAACCCATCCTTTTTCTCATGAAAGCATAATAGAAACCTATCAGAAGCTGGATTTCACCAAAAGAGCTCAAACCCTAGAACTTTTCCTAGTTGTAGATAGCCCTCTGCCTAAAAGAAACCCTCCCTATTATTCATCTATATTCCCAGATAGAACCAAGCAAAGTACCACCATTCTCTCTTATCTCCTTGGTTACTATTCTGATCAATATGTAGATGAAGCCATCATTGGTTTCTTTTCAATCTTTTTTTGTTGTTTCCAAACCCATTGTGCTTTTTAACTTTAGTCAATTTCTAGCTGAGGCTATTCATGAACAATTTGTCCAGTTCAATACTAAAAAATTATTCAAGTATGCTTCAATACTTGTATATATTTTTATCTATTTATTCAAGGAGACAAGTTTTCATTCACCTTGTAGAAGCTAGATGAAGAAGGGAAACAATAATCAGTGATCTTCTGGAATTCTATGGGAATGAAGGAGAAGGAAGAATTTTCATATAAACAGTTCATATAATTGTTTATTCATCTAGCCATTAATCTTATGAGAAGCACTCCAGTACCAAGAATTAGTGATGAAATTGTGAAAGTGTTGCAGCTGGTTGATCAAGCCACAATAGGAGATTGGTATCTTTACCAAAATTATACAAAGATCAGAGTCTATGGCTATGAGCTTCCACCCTACAATCTTCCCAAGTACCTCCCTATCATAATTTTTGCATTAGAATATATTAGGTAGAGGCTAAATGCAGATGAAGTACATTTTGTGGCTACCAAAAAGAAATCATAGTTTAAGCTAAAGGCTCAGGTTGGTCCATTCATCTATAATACTAGAGCAATAGGAGAAGAAGCAGACAAGTTATTGAAAGAGATGAAGTTTTGCCTCAGCTTCACTTGGTATTATGACCCAATGGGAGTGATTTCTAAAATCGGAGTTGTAAATAAGTTTACTCCATACCATCACACAACCAGACCTGAAATAGAGCAGTACAAAAATCAGTCAGAATGGAAGGAGAACACCCTTCAAGAAGTTGAAGAACAGCCAGTCTCTACTTCGAATGTACAAACTCCACTTACACGGGAAAATATAGCTAAACAAGGAAGGGAAGAACAGTCATTCTCTACAACTGAAGCATCAAGTCAAGGCTTTAGAATTGTACATAGAAACAAGAGACCTGGGATTTCTGTGAAGGTCAGTGCAACTAATGAATCACATAAAACAACTTTTGATGGACTTGGAGAGACATTTTTTTAACATAGTTTGGTGGACATTCTACTCATTCCACCACATCTCAGGAACAACAGGTGATTCAGACTAGTGAAGGTAGTCAGAAGGATAAAGAAGATGACATATTTCATGTCTTCAATGAAATTAAGAAGAAGAATGAGGAGTTGAAATTTAACACTTATACTCAATTCTAGAAACATTCTTCTAGTTCTCAAGCCAGACTTTTTTCAATCTTTGACTCTGAAAAAGGGTAAGATGCAAATGGCTTTCTTACAAGCTCAAATTCCACAGCCCAGGACTGTTGCACATTGCCAGAAGAAAACCTCCTATGAGTTTAATGTTAAAGATGTACATCCAATTGACCAAATTGAGATGGACAAGCAGACTGGCCAAATGATTTCTTCTACTTTAACTAACATTGCCATGAGTGTGTCAAAGTTGCAAGTCACCTTGGCCAATACACAGTCACAGCTCAAATTGGAAAAAGTTTCCTCATTGGCAAAGGACACCAAGATCAAATATTTGGAGGATCTAGTGCTAAATACAGAATATGATCCCTCCAATATAAATTTTGCAGAAGAACTTCTCATGAAGAAAAATGTTGATGTTTCAGCACTAAGGAAGCAACTAAAATTTCCAGCTTCAAAGGGACCTATGACTAAAGAGATTGAAGAAATTGAGACTCAGAAATCTGACATGATGAAGCTCATCATCAAACAAAATGTGCAAATAAAATTGATGGATGAGCAAATGGAGAAACTTGTCAAAGAGAAAGAGGAAGTTGTGAAAAAGGCTAATATTCCAATGGATGCAGTTCCTCTTACAACAGTCTCTATAACTACAACAACAACCACAAGTACAACAGAAGGATCTGAACAGCTTGTTGATGTTGTTCAGAACCCGTCTATTCAGACAGAAGAAATCAAGAAATTGTAGGATCCGTTGAAAACACTACAACACATGAAAGTAGTTTCAGACAATTCACATGCAGCTGAGTTGCAGAGGGAAAAAGGACAAATTGAGGTATTGCAGAAAGAAGTCAAAGACTCCTACCTTGGAAATAAACTGGGTTTGGTAAAGGAAATTTTATGGGGAGAGATTATTAAATAAATCAAAGATATATGGCCTTATATCTGGATAATCTTTGATCAAAAGGACTTGTTGGAAAAATCTCAGGAAGCTATTGAAACTATCTCAAAGGAACTTGAGGACATGCTAGACGTTGCCACTTAAATAATCAAGTTTCTCAATTCTAAAGATAGTTGTGAGCTTGACTTGTTAGGTATTAATGACAGGACAGCAGCCATACTGGAAGTGAAGAAGATTATTACAAAGAAAAATCTCATTCTTCAGATAGAGGAAAAATGTAGTAGTCAAGCTGACAAAGAATGATTCATACTGTGGATTCTCTGGTAACTAAATCAGAAAATGTAGTAGTGTTAACGTCATAGTTCAACATTTTTTCAAAAGGTTAGAACCCTTTACCAGCAAGGGTTTGCCCTCTATGCTTGTGATAAATGATAAGTTATTGCCCATTGAAGACTATGTCTGGAATCTTACAGAGGTCAGTACCAATGCAACCACATTTTCAAACATAAAAGGTATAGTAACACCAAGACTTGTGTTGAATGCACTCAAAGATACCTTTTTCATCCTAAATGAAATCAGACATATTTTTAGTAAAACCCACTTTTACTAAATATACAGAAATGGATGAGGTTTATCGAAGGGTAACTAATTTATCTATCCCAGATAAGAAACATTGGGAACAGTTAACTGATTTACTTGACTGAAAGGAGGATTAACAACATTCACCATTTTCAGGCACAATCATCAACAACTCAGCAACATTCAAAATTTTGTGGAATAGTCATCAACAGTCCAACACCAAAATAGTGACACATTGACTGTCAATTCATTTTCCTGATTTTTATTAAGCTATTTTTGTAAATATGTTTAAGATATTTTATTAGCTCTAAACTTGTATAAATAACTCCCTTTCACGAGTTATTAATGGTTGCAACCTTGAACAAACATTTGTAAGCACTAAATGTACTCAGATTTTTTTGAATCATTAATAGCAAAGCAAAGGATTCTGAATTTTGATTCATAAAGTTTCATATTCCTTGTAAGTTTTCCAATTTTCATTCACTGTGTTTTATTCATATTCTTAAGTTTTACAAAGATAACCAGGTAGGAGTAGTGGTGTCTCAATTTACTCCTATAAGATTTTTGAAGTGATCATCTTTAAAGAGAATGAATTATATAAACTGTTGGTTTGACTAATTCCCTCTAAATCATAAAATTATCAGCATCTTTGTAATCTTGGGCATATTGTGTTAAACTTTATGAACATTGTTTGAAGGTTTTCTTACTTATGGTTATTTAATTTTCTATTTGAAAATTGTAATAGTCATATCATCTTTCTGTTTTTGCTCATCACCAAACAAGTTAAATCACAGTGTGGATTTTAATAACAGCCCTTTGTTTACATATTAGTATTATTCAAAAAGATTAGGCATCACAGTTTTAAATTTGTTTCATACATTGGTCCTCCAAAATTAAACCCCCCAAAACAAATATCGTAGATGCCCTGGCATGATAGTTGACCGTTATCATCTCAGAGATACAATAGGTTACTTACCTCTTAATCCAACATCGCCATACTTTGTCATAATTCCTTGAAATGTCTTTTATCAATATCATGATCAATTAACTTCAACCATTGATTGACAGTATTTTCTTCTTAATAGGCATCATTCTCATTTAGACTTCATAGTGATCATTATCATACTCTGATATGAAATACTTATGTAACTCCATGACCATTTTCCACCAGGTGAAACCTCATGATTATTCCCTTCCATTCTACTCTAGGATAGGCTAGTGCCTCTTGTTGATTATTTACATTCATTTGTGAAACTTCAACCACTCGTTTTTAAGTGTTTATCCATTACTCATTTCTATTCATCTACTCATTCTATGTTGGTCACAATTTTGAGGGAAACTTTTGTTATCTTCATTAGAAGTTTGTAAATTCCTTATTTTCCCTTCCTCCCCAAAAAAATCTATCCAATTATCACTGCTAACATTCTCCTAATTGAGTAAAAATGGAAAACTTACAAATGTTGAATTCTCTAATGCCATTAGCTTGGTTATGTTGTTCTTCCAAGATTTTCATCCACTCTCCTTTATAATAAAATACAATCACTTTTATAATTATCCTCGAACCTTTAATTAGATATGTTTATAATAGTTGTCAATTACTATTCCAATTCTAAATATTAGTATTTCTTAAGCTATTACAATAATTTATAGCCCAATTTCCCCTTAGTTCTTGTCACACCTTAGTAGTATAACATAACACATTGTCTTCCTACTTGATTATGATCACTAACATGCTATGAAAAACATATCAAAGGATGCCACAACTTCAATTAGACTAATTATCCTTAAAAAAAACAGCTTATTCACACTCCATTTGACATAACATTAGGGCATATTACTTATAATAAAAATACCATAAGCATAGATGAAAGAAAAATGACATTGTTGATTTTGAGTTATTCTATTACTACACTTCCTTTCCCTCTAAACAAGTGTTGTAGCAGCTACAACCACCCTCCAAAATTTTTCCTTAGCTTCATTTTAGAGCCTCCCTACCAACCATCCTAGCAACATGTCTTGCATTGTCAATTACATAGGCTTCATTGGTTTTTTAACAGCTTGCCAGCCTATGCATGTTAGTTTGCTTCTCTCCCCTCACAGGCTGCCATTTCGGACTTGGGCTAGTTTCTTGCTGAGTAGCTCCCTCAGAAAATTACGCAATTCTGGAGGATATCTAGCCTTCCCTCCAGAAATTGCAGAAATCTGTTGGCCAGCCTGTTGGGCTCAGAAATTGCACAATATAGTCAGACAGTCTTCCTTGGGAAAATTGCGCAATCTAGCCCAGCACTACAAATCAGCCCAAAAATTGTGCAATTTTGGGTAGCAGTCACTTACTCCTCCAGAAATTGTGTAATCTCTATAGGATAGCCAGCCCAGCTCCTCCCAAAAATTGCGCAATTCTAGGAAGTAGTCACCTGCTCCTCCTAGAAATTACACAATCTCTCTCGGATAGCTAGCCCAGTTCCTCTCAGAAATTGCACAAATCCCTCTCTCAGTGAAACTGATTTGCATGCATAAGCTGCTCTTCTATATGTAGAAAAAGGCAACATGCAGAAGGCATCCCTAGATCTAGGGATATATTTTTAGTAGACGGAGGTTACATGCAAAGCTCATTTTAGAAATCTCTCATCAAGTGTCATTTTTTCCCTATATTTGTGGCATGCACATCATAACCTTGATCTTATCAAAACTCATGAACCAGACATTTCAGAGCTCATTCCTCACATCAACCTTATAGCTCTAACATCCCACATTTCATCAAGGAGTCTTCACCACTTTCAACTTAGTTGTTTCAGGGTAAGTCTTCTTTTCATGTCTTGCACTGCGTTTCTATCCTTTTTGTGTTTCACTTTGTGTAAGTGTTATCTGCTTGATTTCAATGAGCGCTTGTTGTCGTTTTGATGTATGTTAGCTTGTATAAGTACCGTTTCAATTTTCGTTCGCATCTCACTACTGTCGCATGCAAGAAACTGTTTTTCACCGAAAGGCGCCATTGCAGCAATCTGTTTCACACACATGCACCTTTTCCCTTTTTCTAAATCCTACACTTGTTGTTTGCATGCATGATCATTCACTCTTGTTTACCCTTAGTTTCACCACGTATTCAGACTCCTTATGTTTTTCGTCGCCCGTAAGCGGGTCTGGGCTGCCTTAGCCCGAACGTTGCCTTTCCCAGCTAGCATTGCACATTTCTGGAAGTAAGGCTCTACCTTCCCTCCAAAAATTGTGCAAGTCTAGCCTAGCAATGACCTCCACGCTTGCATTGCGAAATTCTCGGAGGCAGTGCCTTGCTGGCCCCAGAAACTACGCAATGCAGTTTGTTGGTTTGCATGTCACTACTGACTGAAATTGTGCATTGCACAGTTTCATTCCTCAGCAGGCCAGGATGGACTATGCATTGTGCAGTTCCAACAGTTAGTCAACCTCTTGATAACTCGTATTGTGCCTTGTGCAATTTTGGCAGTTAGTCTCCCAACCTCCCGGTGAAAATTGTGCAATCTTCACAAATAGTCACACAGGTATGTTGCATGTCAGTCCTCCAGCGTGTTTTGGTTTTCGACTAACATATTGCTTGTCATGATTATTTTTATGTCTCTAGGTATCACAGGTGTTCATCTGCCTCTCAGCAATACAGTTATAATGGCTTCCAGGGGAGCAGATTTGAAGACACCATTCAGAGCACAACTAGGGATGCAGTAGATCAAATGTCTATGAACTTGCCTATCTATGAAGACATCAAGTTGTTCATGGACAAGTATATCAAGATGAAATGGCAGTGGCATCAAAGCGAGTAGCACCATCAACAATAGCAGAAGGTAGCGCACCTGCATGACAAATGCAAGAGGAAAGTTGTTGACAGCATAGAGGCGAAGCAAAGTTGCAAGCTCAAGCAGATCCACTTGTGACGAAAGAAACTTTGGAGATTGAGGCTATGACGTGATAGTGTGACAAGAGGATCGTACAAAGGCAGAGAGAGAAACAAAGAAGGAGTTACAGGTGTTGAAATGGCAACTTAAGGAAGAACAGGAGTTGCACAGACAACAGAAGGAGTTGCAGCGGGAATAGGCATAACAGGAAGCGCAACATGCATAGACTGATAAAATTGCACCCATACAGGTTATGGACCCATCCAGCAGCTGGCATGGAGTAGACAAGGTGAGCAGTTTTGTCGATTACATCCAAGGGTATTCAGGAGCATGGATGTCATTGTGCACACGCATGTGATCCCACCCATTTGGCACACTCACCGAAGCAAAGACAAGAAGCAAGTCTAACTGGAGCTAAACATGTATTTCGACAAGTTGATATGCATGGTCACCAGCACACACTTGGAGATCAGCACAAACACTATGCATCAATATGTTGCTGGTCCAGTTTCACTCAAGACAATGATGCGCATGCTATCAGACGAGTTGGGCAAAGGAGCCATATCAGTGTACTCGGATGTAATGGAGGCAAGAGTTTACTTTCAGCAGGATGTCACCATTGAGCACACAGACACCAACTGTCTGAGTGTTAGTGATAGCTTGCAAGGCTTACTCAAGCCTATTTTGTCTCACATGGGTACATGTACAGATTGTATGTAACTTCTTTTAAACTGGAAGTCCAAGTGTCGATAATTCAATGTAACATTCATAGAGTAGTTGAAGAGTCATGAGGGTAGGTGAATAGTCACAAAGGGGAATGTCAAGGGTCACCCCACCCTTTGTTATTTATAGTACCTCATAACTCATTGTATGGGCTTTTGGTCAGCCAAGCTTCCGAAAGGAGTATCTTAGAGAAAGCTTGGAGAGTATTGTAACGAGCCTTGCCTTATCCACAGGGAAAAGCTAGTACATCTCTTTGGAGGAGCAGGCGGCAATGATTGTAACGTTCCACTACTGGGACTAGTGGTTGGTCATGGTTGTACTGTATGATTGGAACTTTCACTTTTTATATAACAGAGTC
Source organism: Pinus taeda (assembly GCA_000404065.3). Classification (NCBI taxonomy): domain Eukaryota; kingdom Viridiplantae; phylum Streptophyta; class Pinopsida; order Pinales; family Pinaceae; genus Pinus; species Pinus taeda. The sequence continues at coordinate 184,104 of APFE031739594.1, forward strand.
AACACGTTTCATGCATATGTTGTTATTGTATTTCAGCTATCTTGGTTACTCTAATGATATATGTATATGTTTGTTGACGCATGCATGTATGGACTCTTTTTGTATAATTATGTATGAATCTTATTGAGATGTGTTATTGGTTTAACCATCACTTTGGATTGTTAGCTTACTTGCTTTCGAGTTTTTGATGCATCTTCACTCGTGTGTTCCCTTCCAAGCCGCGTGCTTTCACAGGTTTCCAAGGGGCGCACTCACCCCACTTTCCGTGTGTTAGAACCGTTCATGCACCTTCCTTAGCTTGTTGTGCATGTCACTCCCTTGCTAACAACAGGGACATATTACTTGCCTCCGTGCGCAACCACGATCAAGGCGATACCGTACAACCCATTTTTGCGACTCCTACACCAAACAGTCTGAGGTCTAGTTGGGACTTCTTACAGAGGAGATCCCCTGACATGTTGACGGGTCTAGCACTGTCAACGTTTATGGTGCTAGAAGGAGGGCTAGATGACAAGCTGAGTCCTCATCATCTGTTTTGAGTCCTCGCACATCTATCATGGAGTTTGTTATAGTTCACCCTCCGAAATGTTTGTCCAACGAACATATCTTTCACGTCAAGAGAGAGTTCTAGGATCACTTGTCAAGAATCATGTATGATGGTGAAGGTGAGGTGACCTGGCCTGAGCACTTAGATGACTTCCATGCGCTCATGGAGAACGTCAAATACTTTAATGAAACATAGGTCTATTCGCTACTCGCGCACACACCTCACGACCACCCATTGCGATGGTGTCGCACACTACCTCATAACTCTGTGCACTCATTCAAATAGTTTAGAAATCTAATTGAATCTATTTTTCACCATTTTGATCCTGAAGCACTTGATAAAAAATTGTTAAAACAATGAAAGGCCCCGCATGAATCACCTATGGAGTTTTCAGAGTGCTTCTGTCTATTCATGTTTGAAGCTCTAAAAAGTCAAATGAAATTTCAGTATCTCATGGACAGATTTGAATATTGCCTTACCAAATCTATCAATCCTAAGAAGAAGTTAGAGCATAAGCCTTGCTCAACATAGTTTGGTGATGGAGCTGAGCAATCACAAAGGGACACAGTCACTGTCACAAGTGACTGTCTGTTGTCCCCTCATCAAACAGCTCCATCACCATAGAGTGATGTGTGAGAGCATGCACACACGTCTATTTAACTCTTACATCCTCCCAACATCACTTCTCTCATTTCCTGTGCAGACTTGGTTGCGAATCCTATGGGTTGTCACATGTATTTTGTACCTCAACTTCTGTCTTCGTACTCTGATGATCCTCTGGATTGCACTATCTTGTGTTATTTTGTTCCGAACTCTACACCTGTTGTGAACGAGGATCAAGCCATTAACGGAGTTGGTGTTGCACAACCAACATGTGTTGTCATTCATGAAGAGTATGGCTGTGAGCCTAAACATCAACCCGCGGCGAAGTATGATTTCCTTATGTCCGCGTCCCCTCCACTTTTCCCTGACATCTTTGATGATTATGCCATCCCTGATTTTGCCTATGTATCTCTGTCTACAAATGCACCTATTGTTGATTGCAGTCCATCATTCGACAGTGGAGAGGAAAAATCATTCATTGAACATCCACTTGATTCTTCGTTTACTTTTTTCGAAAACGCGAAGGGTGAACATTCTTGCTTTTCATCTATCCCTCTGTGTGATTCATCAAATCATGAGGATGTCGACAAACATCTCGAATTTTTTTTATCTTGGTTGTCATGATCTCTCTACTTCCTCTACAATCACGATGTTGATTAAATCTTTTTTAATCAGTATAAGACACTGGTATATGATGATCTATCTGTTGATGAAGTCGAAACCCCGCAGACTCTCGAGTAACTTCAGCCTGAGCTGATGATTATGTAAGGCCCTCATTGTCCTGAGGTTGGTTTCACTTTTGACTAGGAAATTGTTCAAACACCCAATTCTCCTCATCACTCATCTATATCCATTGAAGATCAATCTCAAACACAGATTTTGCTTCCTCCACTCGAACTACACGATCCCATCACTAATGCATTAGAGGAATCTTACACAGCAAACGCACTTGCGCAACGTAAGTGGTCTACCTTTCTCACATTTGCTTGCATGTCACAGTCAAGAGAATGTGTGTGCTTAACATTTGCATGCAATATAGCACAGCACCATGGAAAGCCCATGGATTGCATGTCATGCGTTTGCACTCACTTATGTTTTGTGGACACATTTGAACTCAGAGTGTGTTTGACTTCACTGTTATATCTTTCATGTTTGCTGGTTCGCACAGCTATGTTGTTCACGAACCATGCCTTCACCAACATGGGTCGACCAATGAACCAGTGGCTGCATTGGAAGTATCACTTTACATAAGCAGATCCATTCACTATTAGCTTAGGTGTAGGAGTAGTGTTTGCTTTTGGCTTGTTTTCTTGCATGCATGTTTGCTTCTTACTTTGCATGTTTGTTTGTTTGCTTGCTTGTTTGCTTACTCGCTTTGCTTATGTGTTTACTTCTGCTTCTTCTTTGTTTTGTGTTTGTTTGCTTGTTTCCATCCTTAGGTTAGTTTCGCATGAGACCATGTGCGACTCTTGGAATAAGCTGGGTAAAGTAAAAGAGGACTTGTGCAGTTATCAATACTTGGTTATATGTCATCCTTGTTATCGGGAAATCTAGTGTCCACTCGGAGCTGCTAGTCCCACTAAGACGGGTAGCTATCTTAGAAACAAGAAAACCAAAATTACTTTCGCTTTCCTTTATGAGAAGTAGATAAGAGGGGAACAAAGGACACCAACCTCAGTCTTCCGCTTGGTTCCTTGCTTGGTTCCTCTCCCTTCTGACAGATCTTTGCCACTCCTTCGCTTACCCAGCTTCAGAGAGCATCTGTAGAGTCAAAGCAACATAATACTATCAAAGAACAGAGATATACAATCATAAACAATATAGGACTATATATATATTGACCACACAAATGCATATATCATCAAACATACAAGAATGTGGAGGAAAACCTGAGTAGCTTTATTAATATCAAAAATAGCAAAGAGGATTACAACCCATTGTTCTGACCCAGCATCATCCTCTCAGCATGAAAGCCCTTCTTCACCTCATGAAAAGCTTAGATCACCCAACACTATGATATTTCACCAAGAAACCAATAGCACTTCCTTACAAAATACAAAATTCCAGCCTTCAACCTCTAGATCTCTGGGATGAGGGATCCATATATAGATATTTGCAGAGGTGTGAGTCAGCTCTGGGTTTTTGATTAATTTCATTCCACTGATAGTTCTTGGCTCCACTTGGAGATTTCATTGATCTCTTACTCATCCCTGGGCGAATTCTGAGAGGTAAGTGTCATATGAGAAGTTTCTAGAAGATTCCTTGATCATCCACTTAGCAAACTGTCTCTGCCACTTGTCTATTCTTGCTCATCGCACCCTGTAGAAGGACTTTTCAGTAAGCATCGCACCTCTCGTGTGTAGTAGGTGTGATGCATCGCACCCTGACCATGGAGCAAGTGAGATGATCTAGTTTTGACCAATTCTGAGCAGTTTTTCATGGAGAACTTATGGGAGATGATGTAATCAGCTGACCTTGTTCCTTTAGGGTATGAAACAACACTTTTAGGGACTTAGAAGCCCTTGGTTTTTGGACATATGTGATTGGGGTTGCACTACCCAAATATGTCTATAATAGTTGCCCCCTAAAGCTTGAGGTCGTAGATATTTGATGTCGAATGAAATGCTTTATCATGAGGATCCGAAGTTTTTTTGAGCTGGAAGGCGAACTATAATAAGATAAAATACAATACATTATCTTCATAATATTTTTCATGACCTAGCTGAGGCGGGAATTCCCATGCTCAGCTTTATAAATTCATTTTCATGTACATGGGACAAACAACCATTTGTGTAGCAGACTGATGATTAGGACGGAGTCATCATCCTTTGATTCGGATGATCATCTGTTCGGCAATGATGTACATTTGATGTATGTATATTCCTGAATATATTGCAGCCTGGATGGATGAAACTAGATCTGGGATCTTCAAACTCATTCAATCTTCACTCTGAGTACAAGTCGATCCATGTGAAAGATGTTCTGGAGTCAAACATCGAAAGGCATCGCCTGATTACCAGCCAAAGATGTAATTTGTTAACAGGCACGAGAGGAATCACCGATAATGATGATGACCCTTAAGGTACGATAGTACAATTCACGTGGTGTGAAAAAGGGACTTGGCGTCGAACACCACGTAAAATATTTCGGTCGAAGGCCATTGATGTAAACCTGTCGCCGGAAGTGAGAAACTTGCCATTGAGGCATGCAAGCTTCAAAGTACTGAAAGGGTTGTTCCTAGGTCGACTTCTTGGATAATGAGCTAATGTCAACAAGAAGCAACCCGTCGTAGGAGGGTCTTAATGAATCCCAAATCTACGACATGGAATGGAGCAAATGATTTTGTGGAGGTGAAAACGATCTGATGATACAAGGTTCAGGGTGGCGGTCATGAAAGAATGGAGCGTGAATGTATTGCAGGGGATGAGACACAGGTGAATTCTCTTAGCGACTTCTCTTGAACATACCGGTGATAGTGAAATGGATTGGTAGCATTAACCCCAAAGATGGATGGTACGATGGACCAATGGTGATATGACCGGTGAACAGAATAACCCAACCCAACTCGAACGTGGAGTGAAAGTGTCATGTTCAAGAGCGACTTGCTACCAATAAAGTTTCTTCAAGTTTTCTTCCCAATTTTCCCCAATCATTGCTGACCAGTACCCCTTTATTTTTATCAAGGTTGAGGAGGATAACATATGATTGTTCTATAATTCGCCCTTCGGACGAACCCGTCGCTATGTTTTAACGAGCCTAGCGACAGTGAAACTCGTTCTCGTATATATGGACAAGTTTGTCACTATTGATTTTAACGAGTTTAACGACAATGATAACTCGGTCCTTTTTCAATTTTAGAGAGTCTGTAAAGGGATGGAAAGGAAACTCCAATAATCCTTTTTCGTTCATATTTATTCCCTTAAGTTCCGAAAAAAGTATAAATAATACGAAAGGGATGAATTTTCGGTAGTTTTTACTGATCCGAACAAGACAAGTGCTCGATCTTTTTGTGTAATAATCCCTCAGGTCCAAAAAGATTAAAATCTAGAGGAGGGATAGCACTCCCGTAGCTTTAACGAACTGGAGAGGCCAACTGCTCGGCAATCTTTTCATATTTTACAAGTCAAGTGAAAAGAGCTTAAAGCAGACTCGTCTTTGAGGAACGAGTGATATATTCAGGTAGCTACTAATTCTAGGTAAGGTTTGGAATTTTCCAATCATGGCAGTGTCATAAGGATGGTTAACTGAATCACTCTTCACAGTTGTTCCTCAAAAGGGAAAACAACAAAATGGAGGCGTATGATCGGCTAAAACAGAGTGGAGGTGATGGAAAGAACACAACCAAGGCTCAAAAGCTTATGATAATGCATTCACAATGGTTATTTACTGGAGGTTGGTTCATTTTTTAATGAGCTCAAACTCTGATCGAACATTTGCTCATTGCTTAGGTTTAATTTTTAACGAGCTTGAACTTTGTGTAAAACTGCTCGTGGCGGGTTTATTTTTTAATGAGCTTGAACCTTGCGGTAACACTGCTCGTGATAAGTTTGCATGCCCCCAGCATAATAACGCAAATTGAGGTGCATGCCCCCCAAGCTTCATTGCATTCAACACGGTTGTTGGAATGAAGGTTTACCTTCGAGATCTTTGAAAGACTCGACTTGGAAAGGGAGTTGTTTCATTTATTAATGAGGTTGACACAGTAAAAGAACTATCCTCATTATTCCTTGTTTCATTTTTTAACGAGGTTGACACAGCATAAGAACCCTCCTCTGAATCCACTGTATTTACAGTATTTGATAGAAATTCAAAAACTGAGGGATGATTAAGGTTACCGGAAAAATCTTTGTGGTAATCCGGAAGATGGGAACGATGGTGCTAATCTTCCCATGGTGCCTCTCCCATGATCATTGACCAAATGATTCCTTCGTTTGTAGAATGTACATGCGACCAAGGATCTGAAGAGGTGCCATATTCCTTAGACCTATCTATCCAAACACTCGATGAGTGTTGATTTGGGTTTTCCCCCCAAGGCAAGAAAATTGATTGCTACAATATTTCTAAAATGGCGATGATCCATGCTGTCAAAATTTTCAGGAATCTTCTAAATCTAGAAGATATCATATTGCAGGTTCCCACCATGGTCACTTCCGCCAGATTGTTTGGAGGCAGTAGGGAAAAAGTACCCATCAACGTCGGGTCTTTTAGTAGGCCTACTCTGATATTTTGAAGCGACTGAGAGCTCTCGTGGATCATCGGAATGCTTCCCGTAACTTGTGAACAGTTGGAGAGAAACGTTTGTTGGTCGATGATTGTAATTCCTCCTTGGAAAGGAAATGCAATCTTTCTAAATTATGTCGACACAACAGCAGCCATAGCATATATCCAGGGCCTTCCCAGTAGGATGTTGTAATCGAGGTTTCCGTCGATAACTTCAACATCAATTGCTACTATCTTGCCCCCCAGTTCGACTTGTAAGTTACTTAAAATCCCGTATGGAGTGTATGTTCATCCATCAAATGCTTTCAACGTCGTTGACGATCACGACAAGGGTGGTGAGCCCAAAGTTTTCCAGCAACTCATCGACATAATACATGTATATGCTCCCTCATCAATAATCGCTCGATGAACAGTTTTGTTGAGGGCTTTCACTTGAATAAGGAAAGCAAGTTGAGCTGGTAACTGAGGGCCATATCCTTTATGATTAAAGGCCACAAGATTGGAATCCGCTAGGTCAATCCCACCTATTGCTTATAATAGAGCATGCTTTTGGGAGGGGCAATTTTGTAATACCTCAAGTGTCGACATAGTGGACGACGATTGGGCCAGGTCCTCTACTATATTATAATTCTATGCTACTCTGGCACAAGGATTAAATGTTGATTTGTGTACTACTCCCTTTGGTGGCTTTATCGTTAGCTCAGGAATGATGGGTGGCACAACTTCGGTCAAAGTTGTTGTCGAACTACTAGGTTGATCAGTAGCCTTGTTGTTCGACGACTGTGGATTCCCGTAATCTTTATTCCTTGTCGATATCAAAGCATCATTTTGTTGTTTCGAGATGGAGAACATAAGCACTTAGGATCGGGAAGCAATATCACTAGAAACTAGATTGGTTCCCGGGTTTGGAAATGGATCAGTCAATACCACTAAGGTTTTTGAACTCTTAAAGAGTTTCTTAACTTCAGCTTTATGTGGACAATCTCTCGTCCAATGATCCTCATCGCATATCTGACACCCCGTAGGGGGTTTCCTTTGCCTAGAAGGGTTTGCAGAAGATTTTTTAGGAGACAACTCCTCCTGCTTCTTCTTTTTCCTTTTCTTTTTCTTCTTGCCCCCTGGTTGCTTCGGTTGTTTGCCCTTGTCAGTCGACACGACACTAACCTCCGAGGCGAGAAGTTCTTCATTTGCTTTTTGACCAAAAATCTTACGAGCTTTCTTGTTTGTAGCCTTTGTCGATTTCATACTTGTCGTACCTATCACGCCATCGTTGGCATGAGAGTCCTTGTTCGATTTAAGAGGAGGAGGAACAGAAAATTCTGGTCTAGGAGCATCAGGGATTTTGTCATAGAGCGTACCAGACCGAGTATAAATCAAGTCTAGATATTGCGCACGAGCAATGACTTGCTCTTCAGTGACGACTCCTCCCTTCACCATGTCTTCTGTTATAGAAGGTAACAATGACTTAATAAACCATTTAGCTAATAGCTGATCAGGAACATATGTTTTTACCATTCTACAACGACGCCGCCACTCATGGATATGATCGGATATGTGAGTAGTCGTCGTTTGTTTGAAATTGGTAAGAAGCTCTGTTCCCGTTTCGTACCTTATATGTAACTGAAAATGGGTTAAAAAGGTTGTGGCTAGGGCAATGGAGTTATCAAATGAAGCTCTCAGCAATTCAATATACCATTTTGCTGTCGGACCACTTAACGTTCTCTAAAAAAGGCAAAGCCTGATCAAATCATCGTTGATAGTGTTGGATGAACACCACAAATGAAAGGTCATCACATGATTCGACGGGTCTTCACCCGGATTTCCATTAAATTTAGGAATATCTTATGGAAGTTTATGCGGAATCGCTGGCCACCAAGGGGTGTAAGCAATTGGATCGTTTGTTAGCCAATTTAGATCCGGTAGCCATGAAGGGCAACTGTTGATTCAGGTTCGGTGAAGCATACCCAGGATAAGATGAGATTGCCTGAGCAGTTGGTCTTTGCATGCCAGCATAATGCATTTGATGTTGATAACTTTGGTAAGGTTGATGAGCATAACCATTTTGATATGATTGATGTTGACCGTTTTGAATATACGGCTGCCCATTACTTGCAAAGATCTATTGCTCAGATCCTCGGTAAGCTTGTTGGAATTGCAGTTGTTGGTATTGCACCAGCCATGGTTGTGAAGCCATGTGATGTTGTCCAGTAGTGACTGTTTGACCAAGATGAGGCATAATGGTCCCCGTTTGAACCTGGGTCATTCCACTAGTCGCTGATTACAGTTGTGTCACAGGGACAAGAGGTTGTTGTATTACAACCCGAGAAACCTGAGGTTGGCATACAACAGGCAACGCTTGTACTTCCGAATCGCCACAATAGCCGGTGTAGTGGGGATATTTGACACAGGTAAACTTTGTTGCATTGAGTATACAACTCTTGGTTGTTGAGGCAGTATTGGCACCCAACCGCTGGATGTAATTCCAGCATAACCTGAATTCTGTTGTGAACTCTCGTATGTTTGTTCTCCCAGAGGGGATAATGAAAGGGTATACTGCCCCCCATACGGTGGTAATCCAGTGCTCAAATGAATGATTTGCCTTTGGGACTGGATTGCCCAAATTGATACTGTTGTGAAGGATCAACTTGCTGAGACTCAACATAAGAGATTCCAGATATTATTCCAGATGAACAAACGAGAACAGACCATACTGTCGAAACGGCCCCTGGATGGATTCCATCCAGCAATTGAGAGCTAGTTGAGACAGATGGCATGCCAGTGAACATTGTTGGAGTAGCAGCAGGAGGTTCCGCCATTGCTGTGTTAGATGACACAGTCCTAGATGTCGATGGTTGTTCAGACATATCTAGTCTATCCAAAAGATTTCCTAGCGATTCTATAGGAACTTCCAATGACGGGAAACTAATTTCTGATGAAGAAGGATATAGGTGATCCCGGCTCCAAAATGCGATGGAGTAATAGATGGAGGATCCTCCACAATCTCTTCTATAGCAATTAATCTAGGTGGAAGAGGTAAACTGTCAGGTCCATAAAATATTTCTAGTGCCAAAGAAGGTATAGATTCTGTAGCGACAGATGTTTGGGGAATAACACCTTCTAAATCAGCTGTAGATGGAGCCGATTCAGGAATAGAAGTGTTTACCATCACACTAGGATCAGTTCTGATGTCCTCTCGTGGCTGTGGAACTTCTTCTGTAGAGGCAGGGATACCAGAAATGTTTGGAGTAACCGGAGTCTCTGAGGATGTCGGAACACTTGTTCCAACCAAACTAGGGGACTTCGAACTGGTCAAACGAGTTCGTTTTATCTGGAATAGTTTCATTTCTAGAGTCAACGACGGTTAACTTGTAAGCCTCCGCAAACGACGGGGTTTTTATTGACTTTCTTCCACAATTGCGGATTACTCGATCAACTCAAAATAAAAGGGGAAAATGATTCTGAATTAAATTAATTTTAAACGCTTTAACAAAACTTGTTTTTTCAATTTTTAAGAGTCGAGAAAAAACAAAAGATGACTCTAGTTGCCTTCGATTTTTAATGAGCCTGAAGTGACAAGTGCTCAGATGGACCTTTTCCTTTAAGGATTCTGAAAAGGAATGAAAGAGACTACTCTGGAAGTCTAGACAGACGGATTACCAAACCAATCGCAAAACTGCAGAATACTTTTTATGGTACAACATTCAATCTTCCTGAATGTTGTGTTCAGTGCATTGCGATTGATAGGGCGACAGACACGACTTCCTAAGGATAAAGGATATAGCCTATTGTGGTCTCCCAATATACACTTGACGGTATGTGGGAGCACAAGTTTGTACTGGCACTTGTCGTCTCAAAGAGGAGGAATCACCCAACCAGCAATGAAAGCGATAGTTACCAGGCTTTATGACGTCGGAAGACATCTCTAGCCTAGACTTCTAAATGTTGTGCATTAGGTTCCAAAGCATTTTTCTGTTCATTGAATTTATTTTACAGTTGATATTGCTTAAAAAAATTTCCTTTCAGGTTCACTGCGTGATGTAGATATACAATTCCTAAAATGCAACCTAAGATGATAAACAATCGTTTAATCTTATTTTGCAATGAAAATTCTGGCTACTAAGGAAAGAAGACTATATTCTTTCAACATAGAGCACAAAGCACACACTAGATGCATTGTCCTAAATCAAACCAACAAGCAGTCTAAATGCAAATGCACATGCATGTATTTGTTTTCCGCTTTCTTAATGTGTGAATGACAAAAAGAATGTTGAGTACAAATCTGAATTATCTTTTCAAAGCGACAATACTAACAAATTTCTCTTCAAAATGAAAGGAAGATAATGATGACACTTTTCGATTTCGAATTGAAATTTGTTTTCGACACTTGAAAAACTACTAATTCAAATCAAATACAAGAGTAACAGTATAATCCACCATCAAGAACAATAGGATTCTTTTCTACGACTGAAAACGACACTTGCGACACTTCCAAATCAAGAAACGACGGTTCGATTACGCTACTTCTTTATAAAAGAGAACTGAAAATGGCGCACAATACACAAAAACATTTACAGTTATTTGCACAATGGAGGCAGAATGATGGAAAGGAAGGAGGTTTCCATAGTGGTATACTGATCACAGATAGCAAAACTCCTTAATAGAGCTGAAGAGAGTGAAGAAAAACCAAAGTCTGAAGGCAAAATTAGCCTTATCTGATCATCGCACCTGTTACTCAGGGAAACAGGGATGCATCCCACCTACTGCACACGAGAGGTGTGATGCATCCAGATTTCCTTGAAGAGAGGGTGTGATGGTACCAGGACGAGACTTTAACTTGGTTCCTTATCACAGTTTGCAGCTCAGTTCAGGGATTTAGGCCAAGCAAGTGATGTTCAGTAAATATAAATCATAGGGGTTGATCTAATGAGGTTACTAGAGCCACCACCAGGGCAATTAGAATGTTTGCAAATAAATTGTTCAGTTTATAAACAAAACCCGGAGATAGACTGAAGCAACATTGATCTACTTTGCACTTGCATAGCAAACGCAGTTCGAAGGCTAGCTGACTTGACTTCAAGCTCCGTCTGTAAGTTTAACAAAAAAATAAATATAGACAAGCAAACAAGCTATTCGCTCCTCAGCGGGGTCGCCATTTTGTTATCGGGAAATCTAGTGTCCACTCGGAGATGCTAGTCCCACTAAGATGGGTAGCTATCTTAGAAACAAACAAACCAAAACTACTTTTGCTTTCCTTTATGAGAAGCAGATAAGAGGGGAACAAAGGACACCAACCTCAGTCTTGCGCTTGGTTCCTCGATTAGTACCTCTCCCTTCTGACAGATCTTTGCCGCTCCTTCTTCGTTTACCCAGCTTCAGAGAGCACCTGTAGAGTCAAAGCAGCATAATACTATTGAAGAATAGAGATCTACAATCATAAACAATATAGGACCAGATATATATTGACCACACAAATGCATATATCATCAAACATACAAGAATGTGGAGGAAAACTTGAGTAGCTTTATTAATATCAAGAATAGCAAAGAGGATTACAACCCATTGTTCTGACCCAGCATCATCCTCTCAGCATGAAAGCCCTTCTTCACCTCATGAAAAACTTAGATCACCCAACACTATGATATTTCACCAAGAAACCAACAACACTTCCAACAAAATACAAGATTCCAGCCTTCAACCTCTGGATCTCTAGGATGAGGGATCCATATATAGATATTTGCAGAGGTGTGAGTCAGCTCTGGGTTTTTGATTAGTGTCATTCCACTGATAGTTCTTGGCTCCACTTGGAGATTTCATTGATCTCTTACTCATCCCTGGGCGAATTCTGAGAGGCAAGTGTCGTATGAGAAGTTTCTAGAAGATTCCTTGATCATCCACTTAGCAAACTGTCTCTGCCACTTGTCTATTCTCGCTCATCACACCCTATAGAAGGACTTTTCAGTATGCATCACACCTCCCGTGTGTAGTAGGTGCGATGCATCACACCCTGACCATGGAGCAAGAGAGATGATCCAGTTTTAACCAGTTCTGAGTAGTTTTTCATGGAGAACTTCTGGGAGATGATGTAATCAGCTGACCTTGTTCCTTTAGGGTATGAAACAACACTTTTAGGGACTTAGAAACCCTTGGTTTATGGACATATGTGATTGGGTTTGCAGTGCCCAAATATGTCTATAACAGTCCAGCCTCTATATCAAGAGCTTGTTGTCTTCAGTCCATAATACATCAATGGAAAATATGTGTTGTTCGCAGTGAATCTTTTTGAAAACACAACACTTGCATGCTAGCTAGTATCACCTACTTTAGTCGGTTGTATTGGGTTAATCCTTGTCAACTCAGTCAAGTAGGGTAAGGTGAGGGGGAAAACCTGAACAAACACGTTAGAGGTATATATATAAACTACTTCTCTGAAGGAACAGCCTCTTCTTCTCTCAATAAGTCGGGATCCCTATTCTACCTCTGAAATGAATAAGTGCTATGCACAATTACGAAAATGAAAAATGAAAATGTGAAAAATTTCAAAAAAAATGAAAAATGAATAAGGTGAAAGAAGAGAAAGGCTTCCAGTGCATAGAGGTGATGCAAGTAACTCTGCTTAGGTATTGTCCAGGCTCGCTGGTAGCAGAGCGATGCTTGCGTTCCTGCGTGACTCCGTCAGGGTATTGTTTAGGCCTGCTAGCAGTAGAGCAACACCAGAGATGAAACTAAAACTCTGATGACCATAAAGCTTGTCCACCAATATACCCATCATCCCAATCGAAACAACTGTGTTGGCTTGGCTTGGAATGTGTGTCGACCGACCAAGACCTTGGCAGATGTTGCATCTTACAATCAAGCAAGTGTGGAAAACAAGACGAATGAAGAACTGAACAATACTTCCATAGGTGTTAGACTTGCTTTTCAAGAACAAAGTCCATTCAGAGAGCTGGAGTTCTACCATTATGTCGCCCAAGTGTTGTAGCGGCTACAACCACCCTCCAAAATTTTGCTTTAGCTTCATTTTGGAGCCTCCCTACCAACCATCCTAACATCATGTCTTGCACTATCAAGTACATAGACTTCATTGGTTTTTTAGCAGCTTGCCAGCCTATGCATGTTAGTTGATTCTCTCCCCTCACGGGCTTCCATTTCAGGCTTGGGCTAGTTGCTGGATGAGGAGCTACCTCAGAAAATTGCACAATTATGGAGGGAAACCAGCCTTCCCTCCAAAAATTGTGCAAATTTGTTGGCCAACCTGTTGGGCTCAGAAATTACGCAATATAGTCAGACAGTCTTCCTTGGGAAAATTGTGCCATCTGGCCCAGCACTACAACTCAGCCCATAAATTGCGCAATTCTGAGTAACAGTCACCTTCTCCTCCCAGAAATTGTGTAATCCCTTTGGGATAGCTAGCCCAGCTCCTCCCAGAAATTGCACAATCCCTCTAGGATAGCCAACCCAGTTCCTCTCAGAAATTGCGCAAATCCCTTTCTTAGTCAAGTAGGTTGTTGCATGTGCCTTCAAGTTAACCGATTCCCTCCGGGACCAAGTGAAATTGATTTGCATGCATGGGATGCTCTTCCCAAAATAGAAAAAGGCATCATGGAAAAGGCATCCCTAGATCTAGTGATCTATTTTTAGCAGCTGGGGGTTACATGCAAAGCTCATTTTAGAAACCTCTCACCAAGTGTCACTTTTCCCTATATTTGTGGCATGTGCGTCATAACCTCTATTAGTGTCAGTCTTGTTTTCCTATCTCCAGTGATCAAATATACTTTTACCAAGTCTGTCAGGGGGTCTCCAAATCAAAATTTTACCATGTCACTAGATTTACAGAGTAAAATTTGGTTACTATCTACGAATGAGTTTAGTCTTTTGGGAAAGTCACATATGTTGGTCACCTATCTCATTCAGATGAAGGTGTCATAATAAAAGCAAGCTTTCCTTATATCATTCATCATCATCATTCCATTCAGTTTCAAGTTTTTTTTCATTAGGTCATTAGGGTTTTCAAGGTCCATCATTATCATGTGTAAATAAAACATTGAATAAAGCATGACAAGGAGCTCTTTGACATTAAATTGTTGAGTTTTCACAAATTCATCATGATTTCAATTTGAAAGGCTCTAGGAGAAGAAGTTCCAGTGTTCAAAAAGTGAAAATACAACCCAGGTTTATCATTTCATTCCAAGAAAATAGTCAATTGAAGGAAAAATAATTGATCATGGAAAAGGAGCAAAATAAACTATAGCAAGCAAGGGAAAAGAAATCATGGAGATTAATGAGCCTGAGGGAACAAAAGGAAAAGGTAGGAGAAAGAGGCCAAGGACCAAAGGGCTTAAAAAGGCATTAAAGGAAGAAGAAAAACACATCTTATTGGATGAGGAATTAGAGCTAGAAGACAGAATTGCCTTAGAAGTCAACCAAGACAAAGAGTACTGGTTAGACAAGGTAAATGGCCATTTGTAGAAGCTTCTAGACAAGGCTAATAGAGACAATTAGCTGCTAAGGCACATTGCACATCATTACCAGGCTCAGAACATGATTTGCAATGTTAAGGTCAAGCAGCTTGAAAACAAGCCCAAATGATCCCTAAAGGACCAAAATGATAATGGAAACTTGGAGATGCTTTCTGAAGCATCTATGAGGGCTTAGTATGCCTCATTTCACAGCTCTTGACCAATTTTGAAGAAATTTTGATCATTTTTTGTTTTTGGAAATTTTAGTGCCTTATGCAGAAATTTAGCCAGTCCGAGAAGGTGTTGCGCTTTCTCCTCAGGCACTCAAATCAAGAATGGATTGCATTTTTGGAAAGCCCTTGGCATCCTCTCAAAATTAGTCTTATCAAAACTCATGAACCGGACATTGCAGAGTTCATTCCTCACATCAACCTTATAGCTCTGACATCCCACATTGCATCGAGGAGTCTTTGGCACTTTCAGCTTCGCGGTTTTAGGGTAAGTTTGCTTTTCATGTCTTGCGTTGTGTTTCTGTCACTTTTTGTGTTTCTCTTTGTGTAAGTGTTATATGCTTGATTTCAATGAGCACTTTCTATCGTTTTGACGTATGTTAGCTTGTAGAAGCACCGTTTCAATTTTCGTTCGCATCTCACCGTTGTCGCATGCATGACATTGTTTTGCACTGATGCTCATTGTTGCAGCAACCCATTTCACACACATGCATGTTTTCCCATTTTATGAATCCTACTCTTGTTGTTTTCATGCATGATCATTCACTCTTGTTTACACTTAGTTTCACCATGCATTCAAACTCCCCATGTTTTTGGTCGCCCATCGGCGGGTTTGGGTTGCCTTAGCCCGGACCTTGCCTTGTCAGCTAGCATTGCACATTTCTGGAAGTGAAGGATTTACCTTCCCACTAGAAATTTCACAATTATGATGCAACACTAACCTCTAGGCTGCATTCCACAATTTTGGGAGGCAGTGCTTTGTTGGCCCCAGAACTTGCATAATGTAGTTTGTTGGTTTACATGTCACTGCTAACTGAAATTGCGCATTGCGCAATTTCAATCCTCAGCAGGCATGGCTAGACTGTGCATTGTGCAGTTCCAATAGTCAGTTAGCCTCCTGATAGCCCAAAATGTGCCTTGCATAGTTTTGCTAGTCAATCTCCCAGCCTCCCAGTGAAAATTGCACAACCTTCACAAACAGTCACACAGGCATTTTCCATGTCAGTCCTCCAATTTGTTTTGGTTTTCAACTGACAGATTGCTTGTCATGAGTGTTGCTATGTCTCCAAGTATCACAGGTGTTCGTCTACCTCTTAACAATATAGTTACAACGGCTTCTAGGAGAGCAGATTCGAAGACATCATTCAGAGCACAACTAGGGATGCAGTAGATCAAATGTCTATGAACTTGCCTATCTATGAAGACATCAAGTTGTTCATGGACAAGGATATCAATATGAAATGGTAGTGGCATCATAGCGATCAGTACCATCAGCAGTAGTAGAAGGTAGCACATTTGCATGTGAAAAATGCAAGAGGAAGGTTGTTGACAGCACCGAGGCGAAGCAAAGTTGCAAGCTCAAGCAGATCCACTTGTGATGAAAGCAACTTTGGAGATTGAGGCTATGACGTGACAGCGCGGTAAGAGGATCGTGCAAAGGCAAAGAGAGAAACAGAGGAGTTACAGGTGCTAAAGTGGTAAGTCAAGGAAGAATAAGAGTTGCAACAGGAATAAGCACAACAGGAGGTGCAACATGCACAGACTAATGAAATTGTGCCCATACAAGTTATGGACCCATCCAGCAGTTGGCATGGAGCAGATAGGGTGAGCAGTGTTGTCGATTGCATGCAAGGGTATTCAGGAGCATGGATGTCACTGTGCACATGCATGCAATCCCACCCATTTGGCACAGTCACTGAAGCAAAGACAAAAAGCAAGTCTAACTGGAGATGAACATGTATTTCAACAAGTTGATGTGCATGGTCACCAACACACACTCAGAGATCAACACAGACACTATGCATCAGTATGTTGTTGGTCCAACTACACTCAAGAAGATGATGTGCATGTTATCAGACCAGTTGGACAAAGGAGACATATCAGTGTACCTGGATGTAATGGAGGCAAGAGTTCTCTTTCGACAGGATGTCACCATTGAGCGCACGAACACCATCATGGACAACCAAGCTTGACATTAGTTCGCCACCGTCGATCATCGCAAGGATGTTGAAGAGTTGGTCTTAGCACAACTGTTTGAGTGTCAGTGATAGCTTGCATGGCTTGCTCAAGCCTATTTTGTCTCACATGGGTACATGTGCAGATTGTATATAACATCTTGTAAATTGGAAGTCCAAGTGTCGATAGTTGAATGTAACAGCCATAGAGTAGTTGAAGAGTCATGAGAGTAGGTGAACAATCATAAAGGGGAAGGTCAAGGATCCCCCACTCTTTGCTATTTATAGTACCTCATAACTCATTGTATGGGCTTTTGGTCAACCAAGCTTCCGATAAGAGTATATTAGAGAAAGCTTGGAGAGTATTATAAAGAGCCTTGGCTTATCCATAGCACAGAGCTAGTACATCTCTTTGGAGGAGTAGGCGGCAGTGACTGTAACGTTCCGCTATCGGGACTAGTGGTTGGTCATGGTTGTACTGTATGATTGGAACTTTCACTTTTTATATAACAGAGCGAGCATGTTTCATGCATATGTTGTTATTGTATTTCAACTTTCTTGGTTACTCTAATGATATATGTATCTGTTTGCCTATGCATGCATGTATGGACTCTTTATGTATAAGTATATATGAATCTTACTGAGATGTGTTGTTGGTTTAACAGTCACTTTGGATTGTTACCTTACTTTCTTTCCAGTTTGTGATGCATCTTTGCTCGTGTGTTCCATTCCAAGCCGCATGCTTTCACAAGTTTCCAAGGGGCACACTCACCCCACTTTCCATGTGTTAGAACTGTTCATGCACCTTCCTTGGCTTGTTGCGCATGTCACACCCTTGCTACCAACAGGGACATCTTACTTTCCTCTACGTGCAACTGTTGTCAAGGTGATATCGTATGACCCACTGCTGGGACTCCTACACCAAACGGTCTGAGGTCTAGTTGGGACTTCTTACCGGGAGATCCCTTGACATGTTGGAGGGTCCAGTACCATCAACAAGATGATACATCATTGAATCAATTTCAACTAGATAGTGTTTTTAATATACCTATTCTCATCCAAATCCTATTGTTCTCATCTTATATAATTTGTTGAATTTGTAGCACAAAATCAGGATTGATACTAATTTATCCATTTTTTCACTTTTTAAAATGCATCATCATAAATAATAATAATAATTTGTTAACCATTTCAAGTCATAATCAATTGAAAATCTTTTATTAGAGAATGCCAAGATTAATTTGAATCACAAAAAATTGACTTGATTGATATCAATTACCTCTAATAACATCAAATAAAGCAACTAAGTCTAAATTTAAAACTTTCTTTTTCTAAAAACACATTATTTAAAACTATATTGTATGCTACATTCTTTCCCTTCTTAAAATCTCTTATTTTACTAAATAAAATGATAATTTAAACTTATAAACAAAAATCCAAGTTAGAATTTAACATTGGTTAATTATTCCAAATTGATAATAAAGAAAATATTATAAATAATTAAAAATAAACCTAACCTATATATACATATATAATAATTAACTAGTGTCTCACTTTTAATATTTTATCACTAAATTTGCATGAGATTCTCAAAAGCCATAGAGTATCTAGCTAATGTCTAAATATCATATATGTTGGTGGCATGCATATATATTAACACTTTCCAAATATAGCATGTGGAACTTCATTATATGTCACAAACATTTATATACTTGTATGATAAAACAATTCCAAAATATGTGAAACTTGTCTTTTAATATTTGTAATACTAAAGTGCTATTACAAAAGTATGTAGAAAGTATCTTATAATCACATCTCAATCGTTTAAATGATTTTGTAAATGGTTTACTATATTAGAAACTGAGAAACATAAAAATCAATAAAGAGAATATTACTGAACATATAAAACTTTGTTGCTGAAGAAAACTTCAAATGAATCCCCAAAAATGCTTATGATTCCCAAACATATGGGTTCACATCAAAAATTTTGAAATGATCAACAAAAGATCTTTCCGAGAAGCATGTGACACGTGGCTATGATAATTGATTTTGGGTTTGTTTTGTATTACTCTCAATTAATTAAGTTATTCTTAACATGTAAATTCTCTCTTATTTCAAATTTATACTCCATAGCATGTTTTTTTCTTTATTTTGCATAGTGATGAAAAATACATATCTTGAACCAACTTGTATTGGTAATTGAAAGAGACCCTCTTTACAGGTTCTGAGACCCATATATAGTCGAGAATACTCACATCTTAAATCCAATATCAGATAGCACAACATAATATTTTTATATGTAAAACCTTCAAATGTGTGGTACGATCTACAAGATACAATATAAAATGACAACAAAAATTGCAAAAACAAAATCTACAATTTAGTTGTTTTTGTTTTCTTTTTTTTACCCCAAGGTTGTCTCTGCAGGTCCTACATATAGTGTCAATATTCATGTTTTAAAGTTCCAAGACATCTGAAAACTGCCAATTGGTTTATGGCTAACTAAGAAAGTTGTACATGTTATGCAAACTATTCAAATCTAGGCTAAATTAGGCATGCTAATAGCAGACGAGAAAATCTGAAGAGCTTTCAATCGCTTTTGCATCTGCAACTTCTTCAATGAAACCTTTAATTAATACATATTATTTTTCTAAAACTAGAAAAGTCTAAATAAGAGCTTATCGGTAGAATATTCCCAAGCTGAAGGTCCTAGTTGATGGTTAGCTCTAGTTTTTGCCCCAAGGAAAAATTGCAATTTTCATTAAGAGTGTGATACTATCAAAAAAAATTATCCCAGGTTGGGAGACTAATAAGTTAATACATATGATATGTCTGATAAAAAATATATACATGAATAAACTGAGAAAATTATGATCACAGTCATATCTCGGAAACCATAAAATCAGGGTCTGTCTACCCCAAACTGTTGTTGATCATCATAAGGTCTATGGAAGTATCTACAAAATTCCTGCTATATTTGCTTCTAGATCATCCAAAGCCCCCGAGGTTGGAGCGCGACCTCCTTGGATAATCTGTCAGAAACCTGGTTGCACTCCCTGTATATGTGATGACAAGAGATATAGTCAAATTGAGACTTCGGAAGCATAGTCTCATCCAAAATGTTTCGGAGTGTGTGCATGTGACATGCAAATTGTTGGTTAAACCAACTTATAGTCAATTTGGAATCGCCAAAAATTTGAATGCGATGACATCCCTTTTCAAATGCAAAATTTAGCAAATGTCTGAGTGCAATAAGTTCTGCAAAGTTATTGATTCCATCTCCCAGCCCCATTTGGATTTTATAAAAATGATTTTCACCAATATGAAGTAATACACCCCCACCACAACCTTGTTGTTGTGTTGAACCGTCAAAGTATGCCCAAGGGATGTTCTTGTCGATAATCTCAACAAAGATATTGCGTGTAGTGTGAGGGCATTCATCCTCTGGTATAACATTATATATAGATATGAGGTGTGTTGTTGCTTGAGGCCAAAGTGAAGTGGTGCCCAAAAAAATAAGTTTATTTCTTTGCAGCCAAATGCACCAACATATCAGGAGAGGAAGGTTTCTAATCTTGATTAGGTGTGTAGAGGACCACCATGATTTCCAGGCTTCCAATATATTATCTCCATGCCAAAAATTGGGAAGGTGTAGATTTGCAATTACATTATGCCATAAGCAGGTGGTAATATGACATAATAGAAATAAGTGTTCAATAGATTCATATGCCTGCTTGCATAGTGTACACCAAGTTGGTCCAAAAAATGATCGTTTCTATAGATTGTCCCCTGTAGGGGCTTTGTTGCAAAGCATACACCACATGAATAATTTAGCTTTGAGAGGTTCCTTTAGCTTCCATAGAGCGTGCCACCACCAATCAGAAGAGGGGGGGGGGGGGAGGGTGGTTGTGAGCAAAGTAGATGAGAGGGTATCCCTCCTTAGGAGAATAGGAACCATGTTGCGAGTGAGCCATGATGAGTTCATCCTCTCCCTCAGTGGTCCAAACATGTGATTCAGAGAGTCCGCTAATTTAGGATTGCCAATCATTGTGCCAGATGTTAGGTATACCCAATAGTTCAGCAGATTTCTAAGCTTGATAGAAAATATTAGAATTGTCCTGATTAGCAATCTAAGCAAGTCTAGTGATACCTGAGTTCGAGAGGAAGTATGGGAGCTCAGAGGGAAGATGAAAATCATTCCCACATCCAAAACAAGGATCCATGCCAATACGAACCAGGTTACCAGATCCAATCCTCCATGTTAATCCATCACAACTGTATGATAGAGAGTTCAAAACCACTCTCCATATAGTAGATATATATTTTTTGTTCCATGTTGGTTGCCTAATCCAATCAAGAATATGGAGAGGGTTAATATACACTTGTATGACCACCTCAGTCCATAGATTCTTTGTAGTAGGAACTTGCCATCCCATTTTTGTTGCTAATGCTTTTGAAAACGAATCAAGATATTTCATGCCCCACCCACCCCATTTCTTTGGGAGAGAAATGAGGTCCCAACTAACCCATGCATATGTATGACCTTCTTTTTTTTCCTTTACATAAGAATCAGCAACATAGATGTTGTATTCTACTCAAAATGCCCCTTGGAATCCAAGCCAAGGGCACCCAGTACACTGGTGTAGCTTCTAATGCAGATTTGATAAGTGTGAGTCAGCCAGCCTTAGAGAGCCATCTATGATGCCATATATTCAGTCACCTTTCCATTTTTTCCACAAGCCATATCCAATCAACTATCTTATATTGTATGGGCTTGATTTAAAATCCAAGATTTTTGAGACCATCATAAAATAGGAGAATTGTGAAGGGAAATCTCTGATGAGCAGTGTGAGTTTCATTGAGGGAGCAACCAACAACAGTCAATGTCGATTTATGTTGATTTCATTCCATGCATGTAGCAAAGCAAAAGGCTCTGAGAATAGAAGAAAATTCGGTTGTGTTACCAATCGATCCATTGAGGAAAATGAGTACATCATCAACAAATAGTAGATGGGTAAGGATGCAATTGTTGGTGATTTTAATACCCTGTAGTCTTCCTTGTCTTTTATCCTCAGATATAAGCCAACTCAAATCTTCCATGACCAGCAAGAAAAGAAGGGGAGAAAGAGGAAAACCCTATCTAAGGCCTCGTTCAACATGGAAAAAGGAAGAGGCAAAACCATTGATAAGAACACTATAAGAAACATTGGAAATACAATGCATGATCCATTGGATGAAGGCTATGGGGAAGCCCAAATGAGTCAAAATCATTCTCAACTATAGACAGCGAGTACGATCAAATTCCTTTGCTAAATCAATCTTTAGGATCATACCTTTTAGCCTCTTGATCTTGATGGAATGGAGGACCTCCTGGGTGGTGCCAACATCTTCATGAATCTAACGATGATTAAAGAAGGCAAATTGTTCTGGAGAGATGTGTTAAGATAATATAGGTTTAAGGCGGTTGGAAATAATTTTGGCTATGATCTTATATATGCAATTACAGAGAGAGGTGGGCCTAAAGTCATTGAAGGTCATAGGGGAATCAGATTTGGGAATAAGGGCAATGAAGGTTGAATTAAATGCATCATACATTTGGTCACTTGCCTGACATTCTTTAATAGCCTCAAGTAGATCATTTCCAAGAACTTCCAAAAAAGCAAGATAAAATTATACTGACCATCCATCTGGTCCAGGGCCCTTGTCTTTCTTGAACCATTTAAGGGTGCCTTCCAATTCGCACATAGATACTGGCTTGATGAGATCCTTTGCAGTTTCTTGATTGATGAATCTAGGAAACAAACCTGACACTTTGATAATCTCAGCAAGAGTATCTTCATGTGGTGCTTTATAGAGCCGACTAAAATGAGAGGTGTTGAGAGTGGCCAGATGATTGATTGATTGAACCCAATGACCATAATCATCCTACAAATGCCAGATAGTATTGATGTCCCATAGACCATTTGCAAATTGATGGTAAAACTTTGTATTGTCATCCCTAGATTAAAGCCAAATGGCTCAACTCCTAAGTCTCCAGGGTTCCTCTCTGTCCTTTAGGATTCTGGTCCTTTCTGCTTCAAGTTTGATAAGGTGATATTTTAATTTAGCATTTTCAAATCCCCGACCATCCATTCCAACCAGATTAGCAAGTTCAAGTTCAATATCATTAAGGAGGTGATTGTCCCTTACTCTTTTTTCTCTGGCCCAATTGATTGTTTTGTTCTTGAGGCAAAGAAGTTTTTTTAGGAAAACATTCAGTGTGTGAATGTCCAGGAATAGGGGGAAGGTATTTCCAATAATCAGTGACCATTTTGGTATACTCCTCATACTTGAGCCAAATCGAGTTAAACTTTAAAGGAGCTTTTGGCTTGCGATCTGCACTTGCAAATTCAAGGTAGATTGGAGAGTGGTCAGATAAGCCTCCTATTTCCACCCATTGCCTGTACAAGGATAATCATCTAAGAAGGGCTTCTTTGATAAGGAAACAGTCTAGCCCTCTGGCGAGCATAGCGTCTCCAGTCCTTTGATTACATCAGGTAGGTTGGGGCCGAGCCATATGAATATCAATAAAGTGATGATCTTCCAACAAGGCATTGATGGAATTAGATAGTGGATCAACCTATGCATTGTGTCCCCAAGATTCTACATGGCCAATGGAGAAATTGAGATCTCCCCCGATGATGATGTTATCTCCTTGCATATATGAAGTATTGAGGATATTTTCACAATAAGCAGCCTGATTAATGCAGGGACCATATACATTGATCAGTCTCAAATCCCTCCCAAGATCAGAAGAAAAGATGTCTGCCCCGATAATACCATCCCCCCCCAAATATTAAGCAGTTTGACTACCCTAGAATTGTAACCAAAAGAAATGTTTCCAGAGCGGCCACTGACATCAAGAGCATGAAAGTGCCAACCAGATATAATGGCATCAAGGGTAGGCATGATCTGGTCAATGAGAATAAGGGATTCCTATAGGAATATGATGTCCACCCTCTCGAGTTCAAGTAGTCTCATAAAGGCTAGTTTTTTGGCAGGATTATCCATCCCATGATAGTTGAAGGATAACCACTTCATGGAGAACCAGAGGTAGAGGAGGTCATAGCTCTAAGGACCCTATCAACGGGAAGTTGTCTGCCTTGTGCTATATCCAATCCAGCCTGGATTATAGCGTTTGAGATATGGGAATGTCTTCCTCTGGTAGGTTTGGTGGTTTTGGGAGGGGGAACAATGTCAATGCCACAACAATCGTCTGATGAAGATTTGACCAGGGATCAGAGGAGGTATGGATGGCTTAGTCGAGAATCATTTGAAGCCTCATAATAGGGTGCAATGATAGGGGCATCAGGGATGACAGGGGGGTATCAAAGAATGTGGGAGGAGAGGATACAGGGGAGCAGGTAAGAGGGGAGTGTACAAATGCAAGAGTTGAGATGCAGTGTGAAATTGATGCAGTGAGATAAGAATCAGAAATAGAGGCAGAAAAAGGAGGGAGATAAGAGGAAGGATTACCCAAAGTGATGACAACCACATCCGCATGTGATCTGGTGATGCAAGGAGAGGGTGGGTGAAAAGGTTCCTTGCTCGGTCCATGCATCTATGCATTTGTCTTTGGGGGCGCCCAACAGCCTTTGTGGGCCTCTTGTCCTGAGATCTTGATGGAATATCTGTTGTGATGTTATCAGGGTGAGATACAGAAGCAAAGATGGAGGCAAGCAATGGACAATCCTTGTACAAGTGTCCAATCTTATGGAACGATCGACATATGTAGGGAACCCCCTCATAATCGAGAATCTGTAGGTGGCTAGTGTTCCTCCACTGTATATTTAGGTTTTCCTCCAAACCTTCATGAGTATCCAGATGTACCAAAATGCGAGCCATCGCCATATTCCCAGTGACAATATAGGATTTCATAGTCTAAAAAATTCCTTAGTGCATTCCATCTGTGCTTAAATATGTCCTCGGACCAGAAGTGTAGCGGAAGACTAGGCAGATGAACCTAGATTGGGCCAGCCCCTAGATGCTCATGTTTCAGGTCAAAAAGAGGGCTCCATCTCTTAAGTAAGACCAAAGCAAGTTCTATGTGCCAGAATTTAGATAATACCCATGGTACATATTCAGATAATAAAAATTAATTGTCAGATAATATTAATAAATTAATTTAGATAATACAATTATCTTTGTACCTTTTATAATTATTATTTTTAAAATACCACTCAGACAACCTCTCCTTGGGTCCCACTATTGTTTGAGAAACTTAGGGCAGAGTAACATTCCCCAGACACTACCCAAGCGAGTTATAACGCTCCCCGGACACTGGCACAATGAGTTATAATGCTCCCCAGACACTGCCCAGGCGAGCTAGTCTCTAAACTAATACTCCTTTTTGCTAGCATTCTAGGATTTGAGCCACCTTTTTTGGCCAAGGGCCTGGGACACTGCCCAGAATGGAATGATCACTTAAAATTGGTAAGAATAAAAGGAAACAAGGATGCAAAAGCAATAAACTGAACAATACCATAACCAAAATCCTACTAGCCATGACAGACATTTCATCATACATATCATCGACATGTAATCTATAGGTGTAAATAATAGAATTAAGTGTAGGGATCTCATACTTAGCTGAGAATCACTATGAACCATTGTTCCCTCGTGCCATTTGCTGCATTATCCTCCATTAAGTCATAGACACATTATCCATTCACATACAAGTAAAAAAATGTTGAAGGCCATACATAGTTGTTGTCATAAAATGTGCATATAAACAACATAATAGAAACACGTCTATAATAAACATATCAGCCATCAAATCCATAAATACATCAGTACCTTTACACATGAAGATCAAGGAATGAATTTCTCATTAATGAATGCAATGAACCAACCAAAGATGGGACTACCACATTCCACCTGACTATAGAATGGTTGAGCCAAATCTCTCTTCAGCCATTCACCCCTGTGCCATATTCCAAGCATGAATGTGGGATCTCATAGAACACATCAATCAAAACTCATCCAAGGCTTCCAGAAACCATCCACCTCAACCCATAAAATAGTTATTCCACCTCACGGTCGGACATCACCAAAAACCATCATTAGATTGGTCTCCATCCAAGCCTTCCAAGGATTCCAGATCATTTGTCCAACCAAGGCTTCTAGAACTAGTAACTCAACCCACAACTTATACATGGCTTCCAGAGTGTTTGTCCAACCAAGGCTTCCAAGACTAGTAACTCAACCCACCAAGGGCTTCCAGAGCATTTGTCCAACCAAGGCTTCCAAGACTAGTAACTCAACCCACGTTGTTACATAGCTTCCAGAGCGTTTGTTCAACTAGGGCTTCCAGGACTAATAACTCAACCCAAGCTAAGGAAACATGAGAACCAATCAAAACAAAACAATGAAAGTAAACCCACAATCACCATGATTATCGAGAAAATGGAAAGGCTAGGAAATCCATTGCTGATCTAGGAAATCCACCATGCCAATGATAGATCATAACCAAGAAACCACATGCATAAGTCATGCATGCCAAAACTAGTGAAGAAATCATACATGAAACTCAGTGCCTGTAAGCAAATCTGATGTAGTTGCTAATGTCGATGCCTTCTTGCACTATCCTACTCTTCCTTTGCCTTCTTGCTCAAAAAATCCAAGTATGTCACACCCTCCAAGAGTGCTCCAAGAAAACTCTAAGTCTCCAAGAGTATGAGAGAGAGAAAGAGAAAGAATAATGAGAGTGCTCCAAAACTAAAATGAGAAAGCCCTGCCCACTGATCCTCAGAAGCCTTTTTATCAATGAGGCCCCTATTTTCTTCATTTTCCATATTTTTCCTTAAATTTCCTCGTCACATGCAACCTATGACCTTTCACCTTCCTTTTCTCCTAATTTCCATCATTTTCATAAATAAAATGCCAATAAATGCCTTTCCAAAACCTTAGCCATTGCCTTTGCCAATTTCCTTAGCCATAAACAACCAAATGAACACCCACTAGAATGTCTTACCCAACATTCAGCTTGGAATACATGTCCCATCGACCATGTTGTTATATTTTTTTACATGGAATTTTCTCCAGGGTTGTTACAAAACCCTCCCCCTTGGGGGACACCATCTTCGGTGTTCAATGACACCTATAACCAACATGAATGCTGAAAACAAAACATACTACCCATGGAGCTTTATAACACGGCTCATTGAAGTATTTACAATGAAAGGCCTGCTTAAAATCAAACATCATGACAACATACTGCATACTGGAGCTTTATAGCATAGTTCATTACAGTGTTTACAATAACCACATATACACATTTTCTCAACCAACAAATAAAAGAATATGATGCCTGCATCTACAATAAGGTAATCCAGAGGCTCACATCTCCACCCTCAAAGTAATACCAGGATCCAACTCCTTCCCAGGAAATCCAGCATCCACTGCAAATTCAAATCTGCATCCAATGTCCCACGTTATAATCATGCGCCACTTGTCCTCTTAGCGAATACTGACTCATTGTTCCAGGTTACACTCTCAATGTGCATCTGATTCCATCTAGCAATGCTAATGACCAAAACAAATCCATTTGTGACCTTCCCTTCTCTGCTACACAATCCCTCAGGAATCTGGTCACCCCTTCCGTGCAGTCACTCACCTTCCAAGTTTTGTTGGCACCCCCATCTCGGGTAGTCCATCCCTTGGCAAGGCTTCTTCGCATTGAAAGATACAAAAACCAAGGCAAATACTTGCCTCAACACATCACACCGGTCAAAGAATGCTCATGGAAATCAATGGACACTATTGGGTACCAGTGTCCCACAATGGCCCTGCACTTGAAGTGCTTTACCAGCATACTGATGCATGTTCCAATTTTTTTCGTTGTTGTTGTTAATTCTTATAGTTTATTTCAATCACCCAACTCGGCATGTTCATGCTTTCTTGTACCAAGCACATAACTTCCATTAGATTCAAAATAAATTCAAATCATACCCCATTGGTAGCTTGTCAATAAGGTACACTCACAATCATGTTTACTTCCTGTCACAAGAAGTCAAACTAGCATCTTTGACCAAATCATCATGTATAAATATGTCACATCAGGTTGGCTTGAAACACAACCATCATAGATCAAAATCATAACCCACATGTAACCATCATAAACCATAATCATAGGTTACATGTAATCATCATAGACTAGAATCATAAATAGCATGCATAATTAGATTGAAATAAAATATTAATACTTATCCTTTAGTCGATCTTAGCTTCTACCTTGTCTTTATTCTATACGCACTCCAAATCTGACAAACACCAAGTGTCTTTTCCTCAACCATGTGCACACACACATAGTGTACATCCCACACATACAACCACACACGCCATACCACACCATGCAATACATGCATCTACACCTAACATACAACACAGACACCTAGACCTAGTGTACAACATACTCCTACATCTGGTGTATGACACAACACAACACATATATGTACACAATGTACATCACAATATATACAATCCACGCACAACGTGTGACACCACAAAATGCATACACATACATCCGATATATAACACAACTCATACATATATACCCAATGTACAGCGCCACATGATACATGTACCCACATAGAGTACAACACAATGAATACACATGTCACAATACCAAGACTACACAATGCACATGTATAGTACTACATGCCCACAACACAACATATATGACATGCACACAATACCACACATACACCAGTACCATATATACAACATGTACACAATACCACTTGTACATTGCACCATCTACACAACGTGTGCACAACATCACATGTACACGACACAACCTACACAATGTGTACACAACGCCACATGTACACTGCACCATTTGTACAACGTGTACACAATACCACACATACATAGTACCACATGCACGACATGTACGCAACACCACATGTACACATCACCACATACATAACATGTACACAACACCGTCTACACACAACGCCACTTGTACAACATGTACACAGCACCATATGCACCCAACACCACTTGTACAATCATTCACACCACATCATACGTACATATGTACCAATGTACCACATGCACGCAACACCACTAGTACATAGCGCTACATTTCCAA
Organism: Pinus taeda; assembly: GCA_000404065.3. Classification (NCBI taxonomy): domain Eukaryota; kingdom Viridiplantae; phylum Streptophyta; class Pinopsida; order Pinales; family Pinaceae; genus Pinus; species Pinus taeda. The sequence continues at coordinate 213,248 of APFE031739594.1, forward strand.
CATGCACATAACATCATCTGTACACAACACTGCATATCTAACATGCACACAACACAATATGTACAGAACACCGCATATCCGTTATGCACACAGTAGAATATGTACACAATACCGCATACCCAACATGTACATAGCACCATCTATACCCCACACTGAATATGAAACATTCATACAACAATATCTGTACTAACATCATGTACATAGCATTGTGTAAACAACATATACACACACTAAATATACACCACGCCGCCTGCACACAACATCATAGATGCAACATGTACAACATATACAACGTAAGCACAACAGTGGTACCACACATCCAAAACCACACTATCCTTACCAACAAAACCTTGCTTCTAGTGTCTTATCCGTGCTCATCCTAGCATGCCGCAGACCACACTGCTTTCACTTCGTTGGTGTATCCCTTGGTATAACCTGTCCATAACATAGACATAATATAATCACATAATATCAACTCATAACCACATGGTACTAACCTCGTATATTTGTCATGACTATTCTTCCCACTTAATTCCTCATGAACTAGGAACCTCTTCACACCATTCTCCTACATAGGTAAACATTCCTAGGCAAGAATGATCCTTGAAAACCCTATCAAATAGTGACATGGGTACATATATACATGCATATATAATCATTAGCATAAAACAATCGTGATTATGTCAGACAACGATATGCATATATACATATAAACATTAGCCTTAAACAACCATGATCCATGATGACCCTGTGAGACATGACATACATACACACCTACATGTACAAACGTTATCATAATCATGATCATAACATAATTACCAGATATCAAGGTCAAGGTCAAGAGAACTTCCTTTATTCATGCACAACATTGAGAACAGTCGTTCCTAACATAGCCAAGGCATCTAACACATCATATTCATTTACTTTACCTTTTCTGGTTACCTTTCTCATGACTGTATTGATATCGTCCATTTACACCAATGGACCCAACCAGTCTAACTCGATGTCATAGTATTACCCTCTGTTGCGCTTACTCATGCACAAAACTTCATTTGAGTCTTACATTACCTTTTGGGTACCGCATATCTCTCCCGGTTAACTTTCCTCTTTCCCAACCAATTCCTAAGACTCAAAACATAAAAGGCAAGCCAAGAAACAACAAGAGAATATCGTGAAACCCTATAACAATAATACGACACCATAACCAAAGTGGCCGGCAATGCACAAGATGAAAAAAAAACCACAACCAAGCAAAACAAAGTGCCAAAAGACCAAAAGCACAATACTAACAATAAACACCATGGCTCAATCCCCATGGTTCCCAAGGAAAACTCAACTTGATCCTTCTTCAAAATTTCATGGCAACATCTCTTGCCATGCAACTCCCTACATCATACTACCATAAACACATAACTCTCAGTGCATAAAGAAACATAACAATACATTGGTTATCTTACTTTGTTGTGCCAAGCACATTGCTTGTAATTGAACACATCCACACCATCTCTCAAGGGACTCCAATCCTTTGACAGATCCACCTGTAACTAAAGACTGGATAATATACATGTCAAGTACATGTTCATGAATATAGAATGTATCCACATAATGTCAAACATGATTAAGGTTAAGAAGACTTTCTATATGCAACACACTCGTTCGTATGGAACTAGGGTTTTGCGAACATAGCCAAAGGAATTCTTTCCCAACTCCTTTCTTTTACCTTTTTACCTTGTTGCAATCCAGGCTTACTATGTGTTGTCACATCACCCAAATGTTAGATATATAAACACATCAACTATTACCTTGTCAAACTAATACTGAACATGTTTCCTGTAATTGTTTACACATGTCAACCACATGTTCCAAATATCAAGACAATCATATCTATAAATTTGAAATCAACCTTTACCAATACTAACAATCATGTCATAATCTGTAGTCAACTCATAGTCATTAGGCATATTGCTAAAGCTATCACCTACTACACTCAAGTGCCTATCAATTGTCTTAACACATATGTATTAGTACCATCATCTTAAAACAAGATCATTGGAACACATACTCATATTATGAAATTCATCAAACATTCAACCAACTCTCAAACATACCATGTTAAATAAATCAATTAGATGACATAATAGGCACCAAACACTCAAATACCAAATAGAAGAAGCACCAAATATACTACATAAGCAAACTCATACTTTACTGTGTCTCAGGGGAGGCTATCTTTTTTGCACAATCAAGCTAGTTAGAACGATATAACTTCAAAACATATCAACTCAAACATAAATAAGATCATGATATCCATAATAGGTAACTAGCTAGCATGTTCATATCATAAAATCATTAACAATTTTCGTTCATGCATAACAATCACATATGTACGATCAATATAGATTAGTACGACACCATATCACAAATATGTCGAATCATACCTGAATATTGCAACCATAACCATCTGCATAGGTCAAACCAGGTTAATACCATCCATATAACATCAAGATCTTCAATGCAATGGCCATAACTATCACGCATATAACTAATCCAAATTACAACATCAAGATCTCAATGAAATAAACCTAATCATTAAGCTAACTATCATTTAGCAACAACAAGTTAACCTATAAGATACTTCATCAGCAACATATAACATAATCCTCAAGTTATCTAACATAAAACAACAATAGCAATGCTTACAACCACATGTTACTATCATTCTTGACTATTCGACACACATGCATACGACTACACTAATCAACTATCATCTATCATGTATGTAACCATAAGATCAAAAGACATGTACATAAACGTAATGCATATAACAATCCTTGACTTACATACCTGAATGCCAAACATACATTACCTATATGATGACCTTCTCTTACCCCAAAGTCCAATGCAACAACCTCATTATGATAATCTGCATCTCCTGCTCTATCTTAGCTAATGTATTATCATCATAACAACCAATAGCACCATGATGACCTAAATTTCATACATTGACTTCACAAGGCATTTTTGACCTACTATTCATGCATAACTATAACCAAGACCATACATGCATAATAATTGCATATATACATATAACACATGAGTACAAAGCCATATACACACCATTCTAGCTACAGTTTACTCATCAATGTATGACCATACCAACTACATAAACCATGACCTCATGCACGACAACAACAACCACCTCACGTGCACTTGATAATATGTGAACACTGACGTGCATAGCAATGCATAATCAACCATACACACATGATGACATACTCCATGACAACACCTTCAACCTTCACACAATGACATCACTACAACCATGATCAACACCATGCAAATTCCACAAGCACATGGAATACATGCATACAAAACACACATGCAACCAACATGAAAGCATGATCAACGCACAGGCGAAGGAGAGTGCAACCACTCTCTGATACCACTCTGTAACACCCTCCTCCCACATCTACCCAAGCAACTAGCCAGCCGGGGTAAACATGCAATGAGAGGCCACTATGATGAGATTCAACCTCCTTGATGACTTTAAGGAAATGGAATCGACGAAACATCACACACAATATCCAATATCATCCATAGAACCTTTAGAATACAAGTCAGCCACTCATACAACTTGTCCCTGGGTCCTACTATTGTTTGAGAAACTTAAGGTAGAGTAACACTCCCTAGACACTACCCAGGTGAGTTATAACGTTCCCTAGAAACTGGCAAGGTGAGTTATAACGCTCCCCAGACACTGCCCAAGTAAGTTAGTCTCTAAACTAACACTCTTGTTGCTAGCATTCTGGGATTTGAGCCACCTTTTTCGGGCAAGAGCCGGGGACACTGCCCATAATGGAATGATCACTTAAAATTGGTAAGAATACAAGGAAACAAGGATGAAAAAGCAATAAACTAAACAAGACCATAACCAGAACCCTATTAGCCATGACATGCTTTTCATCAAACATATCATCTACATGTAATCTACAGGTGTAAATAATAGAATTAAGTGTAAGGATCTCATACTTATCTGAGAATCTCTATGAACCATTGTTCCCTCATTCCATTTGCTACATTATCCTCCATTAAGTCATAGACACATTATCCATTCACATACAAGTAAAAACATGCTGAAAGCCATACATAGTTGTTGTCATAAAATGTGCATATAACCAACATAATAGAAACATGAATACAATAAACATATCAGCCATCAAATCCATAAGTACATCAGTACTTTTACACATGAAGATCAAGGAATGGGTTTCTCATTAATGAATGCAATGAACCAACCGAAGATAGGACTACCACGTTCCATTTAATCGTAGAATGGCTTAGCCAAATCTCTCTTCAACCATTCACCTCGTGCCATATTCCAAGCATGAATGTGGGATCTCATAGAACACATCAATAAAAAACTCATCCAAGGCTTCCAGAGGGCATCGACCTAAACCCATCAAACAATGATTCCACCTCATGGTCAGACATCACCAAAAACCATCATTAGATTGGTCTCCATCAAAGCCTTCCAGGGCTTCCAGAGCTTTGTCCAACCAAGGCTTCTAGAACTAGTAACTCAACCCACAGCTTATACATGGCTTTGAGGGTGTTTTTCCAACCAAGGCTTCTGATGAGCTTAGGTATTGCAACAAGAATGTTGCAACTCCTAGGGCTACCAACTTTACTTATCAACTCGAGGTTCGTAAAAACTTGGAAGTGACAGTGTTATATGCACAAGTAAAAGTGAAGGTCTTGCCTGTTGTCATTGCTCATCTGGCAAGAGACCCCAAGGGTTCCAAGTTAGACTTATATAGGGTTAGAAGAAGCTTAATTCTCTGATGGAAGGAGATAAAATCTATTCAAAGATAGAGCTACTCTACTGTAGTAATGAAGAAAACAACATGTAATGCTAAACCACACCATAACCTAACTAACCATCTAAACAGCTATGCTAAACAGAATTGCTAAATCAACACTAACCTAATGTTGCTATCTAAGTTGCAGAGGTAAAGAGCATTAAACTATACTAAGTTGTAAGCAAAGGAACTACACTAAATCCATTTTCAAGCGGAAGAGCAATTGGAGATCGAAATTGGTGAAAGGAGGATGTAAGGACACAGTAGTGCAAAGGGACTGTTGGATCGATCAACGACCAGAAGATGGATGGTGGAGATCGTATTGCAAGGGCTTAAGTGAATAGATGGATGAACAGGGCTAATGAACAGGATGAACGATGTAGATCTTATCGCAAGCGATTTATTGAATAGGTGAAAGAACAGGGTAATGAAGCAGATGAACGAGGGAGATTGTATCGCGAGGAATTAAGTAAATGGATGGACGAAAAGGGTAACGAAGTAGATGAATGACGAAGATCTTATTGTGGAGATTAAGGCAAGAGATGGATGGGCAGGATTAATCAAGGGATGGATGGCGGAGATCGTATCGCAGGAAGAAAACATGCGGAAATGATGGAACGGGTTTCGGAGGCGGTAAGCAGTTTCTCGCGCACCCTCAAGGCTGTAAGTTGTATTTCTGAATTTCACGCGATTAGCCTAACTGAGCGACACGTAGCATGAGAAAACCCCTTTTATCACATGCTCTCGGGTGGATAATGATCATGCAAGAATCTGCACGAGATTGCACGATAGTCATCAGATCAGGCTAGACAGATCAACGGTGGAGATTGGCCAAGCTAGTTGGTGATCGGGTGACGTGATAGTTGTCGGATCAGGTGAGGCAGATCGACGATGGGGGTTTAAGGCACATAAAGTGTTGAGGTGGTGCGATAGTCGTCGGACCAAGCGAGGCAGATCGATGGTGGGGATTTAAAGCGCATAAAGTAGGTGGAAGACTTCACGCGAGGCGGCAGTTGGATAAACTAATGAATTGGACGGTGATTGGGCAGGTTTGTTGTGAATTGGACGATGAGGAAATGATGCTGGAAGAACGTTCTGAAGGAGGTTTCAAATGAAAATGATAGAAAAACCAGTGAGGGTGAACAAGTAACTGCATCAAACAACAAACTCCATAGCTCATGCGAGAATCAGAAACCTGTGTTTTTGGGTTTGCTGAAGGGCCTCTTCCTCAAGTCATGGTCCCAAAGGGAGGAGGTGAGGCTGAGACACCTACGGACAACCTTGTGGTGATCTTTTCCTCCTAGCTAAACTGTGAACTGAAAGAAGGCACAAATGGAAGTAAATGAAAGCACAACCGATCTACTCTACACTACTGTAAGCGGAAAGCAATTACTTAAGCAAATGAACAGTTAAACCATAAATCTACGCTATACTACTGTAATGAAAATGAAGCTACTTAAGCAAATGAACATAAATGGAAACCTGTGCTAGCATACATGTATAGTAAAGAGGAGCTTTGGTTGCTCGGGTTGGGCCCTAACCCACGAGCTTTAGCCCTCTAAGTTAACTCAGAGCTAGCTCAAAACAAAACTCGTTCTCATTATCAAAACCATGGGTTACATAACAAACTGTCACAAGTCTTGCAACTCAGAGATAAAGTAGAGTTTTACAATAAAAATCTAAATCCTATTGAGGTCCTAAGCCTTTCTAATTATACATTTCAAGTCTCCAACAACTTCCTTCCCACTAGGGAGGTTTGGCTCCCCACTCAAGATAAAAAAAATTCAGTCACTTTCACTTGCTCGGCTATCTTTTAGTCCTCATGATTTGGTTGTTTGCACTCCGAGATGATGGAGGAATATTCAAATGGAGGGGTAATAAATGAGGATGATTTACCTCCTATAATTCCTCTCCCTTGTCCCATCCGAGTTTTGACCAAGGTCTTTGCCACAGTTCCTTGCTTTTATCCTTTATTCCTGCATTATATGCATATTAGACCACAAAGCAAAATATCCAACTCTAACTCATCTCATAAACAAAATATAATCAAAAGTATGCAATAAGTTGTGAGAATAGTTGGTTTAACTAATCTAGGAGGTGAATTAAGGCCCACATAATTACCCAATTATGAGGCTCGTCATCACCCCCCTACTGAAAGTGTTGCTCATCCTTTGAGCAACTTAGTCAATGTCCATGTCCTTCATGGCTCTGGTAGCCTCTCTGACATCCCATGCTTCTACTGTGGTCTCTTCTTCTTGTTCATAAAAGCATGCTTTCCTTTCTACTTCTTCCCACTACCTCTTTTCCTCTTCTTATTTTCTCCCTTCTAGCATCCCTAGGAGTAGTGGTGGACTGAGTTTTAGGCCTATCCAATTGACCTTCAACCTTTTCATTGATTGCTTATACATAGGTGTCATGTTGAGTGCCTCTCTCAACCTTTGAGGGGAGTGCTATTCTCTTATCTTCAAGCTGTGTGGAAATGTTTTCCATCTCTTTTAGCAGACATGTATATTATCATCCCTTAGCATCCTAAACATATCCTCAAAATGTGAAATTGCTTTCTCTTGGGCAGCAAGATATCTAGGTGCCAGTTGAGGGTCATTTGCAATTAGAATATGGGTGTTGATCAGGGCCATGGGATTTGATTGCTCATCTCTGATGAAAAGAGGTTCATTTTTCTCTCTGGCCAATATTCTTTTCATCTCTGCAACCCTTGACTTCTCATGGTTCATCGATGATGCCAAAGCCATTAATTGTAGATCTCCTAGCTCTGCATTAGGATCCCAAATATTCATGTATGTGAGGGCCATGTTGTGCAAGTAAAACTCAACCATTTTAGCCCTATCCTCTAGTGCACTTTGATCACAAAGATCAATAAACTGCCTACAGTCCTGAAATGGCATGGCGCCCCTTTGTGCTAGTGTTTTAATATGAAATTGCAGCCATTGTTCTCCGAGGTAAAGAGCATAGGATTTAGTTGGCATCCTATACTGGATGGCCTCCAAGGAGAGGCTGGCCATACATGCTAGTTTGTTTTCCTTTTCCTGCAGCTATCCTCTCAGGGGCCTCTAGAGACACCCTAGGTGACTCCTCCTTGTGTTCTTCCCCTTCTATTTCAATGTCTTCTTCCTCTCTGACAGAAGGACTAACATCATAGATGAGGGTTTTGATGTCATCCTCTGTTAATAAGTCTCTGAAGACTAACCATTTTATACGGATCTTAAGGTTTTGGAGGGAATCCTCAATGAGGATTTTGATCAAACCATGGTAAGCCAACTGTTGGGAATTCTCTTCCTTTACTTTGTTGCTGGAGTCTATGAGTGATTGCATCAAGAAATAGGGTATGTTGAGTCTTTGGTGAACTGGTGTTTCTACCCCAAATCTTAGTTCTTCAAGCATCCTAGAATGGTAGCCATAAACAACATTGTATCTACCCTCATATGAGATATATTTGATGAGTTGGTAACGTACCTCACTCCATGGATATGGAAAATTGTCCCTCCTTACTCCATTTTTATCCTCTGTGGGTTCTTCACCTTCTAAAAAGAATTTCCTTTTTGCCACCTCACTATCTGCTTTGTCTTCTTTTCTCCATGCAATTCCTAGGGGAAGTGTGGTGACCCTACTGATGAACTTTGGGGTGAGATCTATAGTGAGCCCTCTAACTATAACAGTGGCATGGATTCTGCTATGTGGAGTGAGGGAATGGCAAATTCTTGAGAAAATAGAGTTTCCTGTGTATGTAATCCACTAGCTTTTTAGAGGACTTCGCTTGTAAATGGGGATGGATTTTTAGATCCTACCTCTTTATAATGGTGGCAGTGGACAATTCTCTTGATATTTCCTCTTGAACCCCTCTCTGCCTATCCTGTAGACTGCCTCTGTGTATCCTGTAGACTGCTCCTATAGATTGTTCTCGTAGGAATTCTCTTACAGAACGATGGGGATGGATTTTTAGATCCTACCTCTTTAGAATGGTGGCAGTGGACAATTCTCTTGATATTCCCTCTTGAACCCCTCTCTGCCTATCCTGTAGACTGCCTCTGTGTATCCTGTAGACTGCTCCTATAGACTGTTCTCGTAGGAATTCTCTTGTCAAACAATGGATCCTTGCTTCCAGTGGATGGTTATGAGAGCTACTTGAGTGAGGGAGTCTAGAGGAGGTGGAATGCATGAATTCATGCAAACATGTTTTGTTTCCCTTTATACCAACTCATCATTCCCACTCCTTGTAATCAGCTCCCACAATTGTTAAATCCATGGTTAACCACTTCTTATCCTACTCCTCCTCTGTTCTTTGAGTTGACTACAACCATGTGTGAGAGGACACCCTGCTTTGTATGTGATAACTGAACGAAGGTGGCCAAGTTAACTGTCCACCTTTTCACTTACAAACCAATACCTCGTAACCTTTACAACTTTTGATCAAATGATGCATATGAGTGAGTGAGTGGGATACTTACCTGTGGTCTCGATGCCATGCTACAGTTTGTCGAGGATCAGAGGTGTTGCGTTGTTCATTTGTTGCATGGTCATTCTTCTTCCTCCTCTGCTGTCTGCTGATGGTGTCTGTGACTGTAGATCTAATGCTGTTGTTGTTGTGTAGCTCCTAGATTACCACTTGGAAATGTTTGGTGTCTCCCTTAGAATTTCTTGATCATGTTTGCTGGATGGTGTCATGAGGACACTGTAATGAATGGATAGAGGGAGTAGGAGTGTGTGTGAGTGCATGGATGATGGTAATGGATGAGGTGAGAGGTTAGATCATGTCTAGAATGAATTTTGAGGACCTATCCAACCTACCATTCAGGGGATCCTATAGGAATACAGGCGATCCTGTAGAAAACATAATCTTCACCTTAAATTGAAGCAATGAAGTAAAAAAAAATGGAATTGATGGAGGGATGCATGGTAAGGAGTGGAGGAGATGAGTATATGTGCAGCAGGGTTCCCTTTGGATCTTCTCTTTGCTCCTTGATTGTCTTTCTCACCCACCTACAAATAAAAATTATGTCTTTTCTCTTTTCTCTTTTCTTTTATTATTATTATTTTTATTTTTTTCGAAAAACACCTAGGTTACCTCAAAGAGTTTTTCACCCTAGATATATGCCCTAGGCGCTTTAATGAAGGTTTTCACCCAGGGATCTTCTTACTCTTTTTCATTTTTTTCTCATCCTTGGGCCGCCTTACAAGGTTTTCAATCGAAAGATGGGACTCAAGCGCCTCATGGAGGTTTTCTCCTGAATCCTTATTTTTTTTTCTCTTTTTAGTGCTCTGATGAGGGAGGAGTTGGAACTTTCTCCACCATCATCACTATCTTATTGATATTGTCAATGAACTCTTGTTTTGATAAAGGAATCTTGTACATTTTCAATCAGTGTCCATTAACAAGCATTGGAATGGCTTCTTCATCTATAGTTTTGATTTGCACTGAACCATTATCATGGCATCTTTCCACCAAATAAGGTTTGGGCCATCTTGTCCTTAGCTTGCCCTTGAAGTATTTATACCTAGAATCATATAACAATGCCCAATCTCCCTCTTGAAATTGCTTCTCCTTGATATGTTTGTCATGTCAGATCTTCCTCTGAAGCTAAACTATCTCTGTATGTAGGAGGGCCTGCATTTTGAATTCATCCAAGCCATTCAAATGGAATAATATTTCTTTCTCTACATGACTGAGATCCAAATCTAGTTGACCTGCCATCCTCAATGTGTTATATTCAAGCTCAATGGACAACAAATCCTTTTTCCCATAGACCAGCTCATAGGGTGTAAATCCAGTGGTGGTCTTCCATGTTGTATTATAGGCTCAGGTGGCCTCAACTAGTCTCTTTGCCCAATCCTTCCTGTTGCTGCTCACTATCTTGGTTAAGATGTTCTTCAGTGCCCTGTTGGTCACCTCCACTTGCCCATTAGCTTGTGTATGATAAGGAGTGGAGGTCCTATGCTTGATTTTGTGATGGCTGAGCAGTTCTTCAATCATGCTGGAGGTAAATTGGCTGCCTTGGTCTGTGACTAGCGGGTACCCAAATTTGTAGAATACATTCTCCCTTAGGAACTCAATCAACTTCTCTTATGTTGCTTCCTTAATCGCCTTGGTTTCAGCCCACTTAGTCAAATAATCAGCGCACACAATAATGTACTGTTTTTGCTTTGAAGGAGGGTTGATAGGCCTAATGAAGTCCATGCCCCACTTGTCAAATGGCTCAAAAGTCACTTGAGTTTATAGGGGCATTTCATCTCTGGGAGTAGACTTTCCCATCCTCTGGAACCGATCACACTGACTAATGTACTTTTTCACATCTTGATGAAGAGTAGGCAAACAATAGCCTGCTTGCAACACTTTGAATGTTGTCCTTTTTGCTGCAAAGTGACCTCCAAAGGCCTGTCATAATAGGTCAGAAGGATGTCAAAAACTTCCTCTTCCCTTACACACCTTCTCAAGATTTGATCTGGGCCAAGTTTGAATAAATTGCCCCCAATCCAGGTGAAGGGGGCACTTTTCCTGACTATCTTGATCTTTTCTTTGGAGGGCAAGTTTGGTGGCAACTGTGCTGATATCAAATCGTTTGCTATATCAGCAAACCATGGGGAGAGAATTGAAATAACAAACAAATGCTTATCTAGTAACTGGTCATCCACCATTTCTTCTTCACTTGCAGGCAAATTCATCCTAGATAGAAAGTCTGCAACAACATTTTCCTTACCAGGCTTATCAACAATAGTTAGATCAAACTGTTGTAATAAAAGCAACCATCTTATAATTCTAGCATTGACATCTGGCTTGCTCATTAAATATTTGATTGCAACATGATCAGTATGCACAAATGTTTAATAGCCTGTAATGTAATGCCTAAATTGGTTTAATGAATGCACAACAACTAGGAGTTCCTTTTCGGTCACAATATAGTTTAGCTCATCCTTTGATAGGTTCTTACTGATAAAATAGATGTCATATGGAAATTTCTCCTCATCCTCACCTAAGGTTGCTCCTATGGCTTTGTGGGAGGCATCAGCATGAATATGAAAAGGGAGGGCATCGTTTGGGCCTCTAAGGATTGGTGTAGTGGTTAATTTACCCTTTAGAATGTCTAAGGCCTCTTAACAACTCTTTGACCATATAAACTCAAACTCTTTGGTCAACAACCCAAACAAAGGAGAGGCCAACTTGCTGAAGTCCTTTATGAACCTTTGGTAGTAACCAGCTAACCCTAATAAACTCCTAACATCTCTTTGCTTTTGTGGAGGTGGGAACCTTTGGATGATTGTTATTTTGTTTGGGTCCACCTGCAATCCTTGCTGAGATATTGAATGACCTAGCACGATCCCTTCACTCATTAAGAATTCACATTTTTCTGGACTGAGAGACAGGTTCATTTCAATGCATTTGTGCAATACTTTTCCTAGGTTAGGTAGGGCTTCTTGAAAATCACAACCATAAGGTGTAAAGTCATCCGTATAGATTTACACAACATCATGTATTAATTTAGCAAAAATACTCAAGACTGCTCTCTGGAAAGTGGCAGGAGCATTGCATAGGCCAAAAGGAAGGACCCTATAGGCAAAGGTACCCCAAGGACAGGTGCATGTGGTCTTATCCTGGTCCTCTGGGAAGATTTGGATTTGGTTGTACCCACTGAATCCATCTAGGAAGGAAAATAACTTCTTCCCTGTCAGGCCATTTAGCACTTGGTTAATGACGGGTAGAGGAAAATGATCCTTCTTTGTGGCTTTGATCAACTTCCTATAATCAACACAAATCCTCCACTTACCATTTTTCTTGGGAACTAACACTAAAGGAGAGACCCACTCACTGTCTGAGATAGGGTAAATGAATCTTGCATCTAACAGTTTTTGTAGTTCTTCTTTGACTATGTCTTTAAGAGTTGGATTCATCCTCCTTTGTAGTTGCCTGACTGGCTTGCAACCTTCTTTGATGTATATGTGGTGAGTCCACACTGAGGGGTGTACTCCCTTCATTTCCTTATAACTCCAAGCGAAGGATTCTAGGTTTTGCTCTCAACATGTTGCATAGCTTTTCCTCTTCTAAAGCAGAAAGAGATGGCTTAGTTTTCAAAGTTTTCTCTGGGCTAAATTCTATGGTTTTGACATGGAGTGGGTTGGAATTGGCCAAGCATAAGTCAATTGGATGATTGTTTGGGTTTCCCTTACTTCTTCTTCTAATGGTAGTGAACTAGGAGTTGGACTTTGGAGCAGGTGTTCAATTAAGTCATCCTCATCTTGTTGTCCTCCTCCTATGGTTGCTTCCAAAGCATAAATTTGGGCAGAATAAACCTCATATTCTTCCTCCTCCTCCAACCATAAAGGTAAATCATGCTTTAGGGTAGGTTGAGCAGGAGGGTATAGGACTAACTATTTGGACATATGCCCATTCTTGATGGTCATATTCCCAACTCTACAGCTAATGTAAGCATCAGTTGTGGCCAACCATGGCCTCCCAAGGATGAGAGGGTAACCAGTAAGCTTAGCCTTAGTCTGGAGAACTAGGAAATCTGCAGGGTGCTCCTAGGAGTCAATGGAGACCATCACATCCTCCACAATTCCCTCAGGGGTGACTATGGAATAGTCTGCAAGTTGCAGAACTGTTGTGGTCTTCCTCAATGACCCTTGGAGGTTGAGCTTGAACATGGTGTCCTTGGTCATCACATTAATGGTAGCCCCAAGGTCAATCAGAGTGTGTGGGACAATGGTGCCATTGATGTGCACATCTACTACAAGTCTTCCAAGGTCCAAATATTTTGGACATATTACCTTCCCTAGCATTAAGTCAGACAGTTGCCCAATGACATTAATGGTAGGGGCATCCCTTTTTCTTCTTCCTAGATGCTTGAAGCCTTTATCCTTAATCAACTTATTGTAAATGGGAACATCTTTTATTACCTGGAGAAGGGGGATCTTTACATGTAATTTTTTAATTCTCCCAGAAGTTCAGTTTCTTTTGGGGTAGGCTGGAGTGGTTGGGCTAATCTCTCAAGAAAGGGTGGATTTACTTTAAGGTTGCTTTCCTCTCTTTCTTCTTCAACCTCCCTATGTGGAGAGGGAGGTTGGTTATCAAGGAGAATTCTCCTAGATCTTAGGTTGATCTCCTGGATTTCTACAACATAAGCTGGGTATGATGTCTCTCCATTGTATACTTGTTGAGCCCGCCTATTGTTTGGCTTCGGATTTGGCTAGGCAGGTATCTAGGGTTGCTTGGGTGGAGCAGAGTGCAGGAATTGTGGTTGGGTAGGTGGTGGAGGCAATAGGGCTGGAACATTGTTGAATTGGGGCCTCCACCCCTGAAGTGGAGTATTCCACTGAGGTTGTGGTTGAACATAAGGTTGAAATGACTGGCTGGCTGGCTGGGAATGATACTGAGATGTATAGGACCAAGGAGGGGGTGTAGACCAGGAAGGATGAGCAGGGGGTCCCCAAGAAGGTATAGTTGTGGATTGGTTGGGGTTGTAATATGCATGGGATGACCCTTTCACACCCTGCTGGTATGGTCTAGGCCCAGGAAGTCTCCTTTGGTTGATGTAGCACAGCTACTCAATGACCCCTTCAGCCTCTTGATATACAACTTTGAGTCTAGGTAAAGAAGGGCACTTGTCCGTGGAGTGGTTTTCTTCACAGACTAAGAAAATCTTAATACAGTTGAATGGACATTCATTCATAGGATGCCTCCTGGTGCATCTAGGACAAAAGATGGCCAAGGCTCTCTCTGCTTCCTCTTGCTTCCTTTTGATGTTCATGGTATCCAATTGCAAACCAAGGGTTTGTAGCATATCACTTTTGAAATCTTCCAGCATATTTCCAATTTCACCCTTGATGGATGAGTTGGACGATGATGTACGAGCCATAGGTTGACTACCCCTACCCTTTTTCCTGGTTGCCTTAGAATGGTTTCTAAAGACAGTCTTAATATCCTCATAGGGTAACTGGTAGATTTCTCGTCCTGATATCATATGTAAGGTATCCAGAAGATCCTCCCTTACTCCTCTAATCAGGACCAGCTTAAGTGACTCAGGTCAAGTGTGCACATGGCTCTTTTGTAGCTGAGCTGGAATCTTTCTTCATAGTCTTCTAAGGATTCATCCTGGCCTATGGTCATCCTGAAAATCTCTTCTTTAGTATCCTTTGACCTATAGTAGTCCCTATATTTGTTGTAAAAGTTTGTTGCATCTAAGCTCAATTTGTGATGCTAACTCTAGGTAAACCCATGAACCAGCGCAATATTGCATCCTTGAGGGTTGATGGAAATAGTTTTAACTTTTGCTCATCATCTGTATAGTCATAGGTTCAACATATAACAACAAACTAAAATAGGAAAGTGTTAGGGTTCTCTGTGGTCATGCATGGAAATGAGGTAGAGCAGAGGGGCTTATATTCTTCATCTTGTGTCCCCATTGGTCTCCCTGATGGGTAAGGCACCCTCAATTCTCTCTCTATTTCCTCTATCATTTCAGTTTTTAGCCATTGGTTTAGTAGGAATGGGTTCTTCCTCTTCTTCTTCCCCTGTAGATTCCTCAAATATGTAAGGTTTCTCACCTAAAGGGTCTTCCAATTCACCATCACTGAAGAAGAAAGAAGGTTGACTGTTGGATGTAGTGGGGATATTTGACAAGAATTTCCCTAAATTGTCCCTATTCCTACGAGGCATGAGAGGAAATGTTTTTGGGTTGGTTTTTGCAAGATTTTTTTTTTAAGATGGAAAGTACTCTGCAGAAAGGAAATTGATGATTGAATGAAAAACCACTAACAAGAAAAACTACTTGTAGAATGAAATTGTTGATTGAAGGAAGACTACTAATAGAA
This sequence comes from Pinus taeda, assembly GCA_000404065.3. Classification (NCBI taxonomy): domain Eukaryota; kingdom Viridiplantae; phylum Streptophyta; class Pinopsida; order Pinales; family Pinaceae; genus Pinus; species Pinus taeda. The sequence continues at coordinate 228,925 of APFE031739594.1, forward strand.
AAAGACTACTTGCTGCATTGAAATTCTACTTGCAGAATGGAAAGGAAAGCACATAATGACAACTAAAAGAAAGGAAGAAACTATATTGCTTTTTTAGAAATAGACTAATCGAAGAAAATTGGAGAATAGAAATAGAAGAAAGCACTAATCACATTCTACTTAGACACCTCCCCAGCAGCGGTGCCAAAAAGTGATGAGCCTAGGTATTGCAACAAGAATGCTGCAACTCCTAGGGCTATCAACTTTACTTATCAACCCAGGGTTCATATAAACTTGGAAGTGACAGTGCTATATGCACAAGTAAAAGTCAAGGTCCTGCTTGTTGTCACTGCTCATCTGGCAAGAGACCCCAGTGGTTCCAAGCCAGACTTCTATAGGTTCAGAAGAAGCTTAATTCTTTGATGGAAGAAGAACAAATCTATTCTAAGAGAGAGCTACTCTATTGCAGTAATGAAGAGAACATCATGTAATGCTAAACCACATCATAACCTAACTAACCATCTAAACAGTTATGCTAAACAAAATTGCTAAATCAAAACTAACCTAATGTTGCTATCTAAGTTGCAGAGGTAAAGAGTATTAAACTATACTAAGGTTTAATCAAAGGAACTACACTAAATCCGTTTTCAAGTAGAAGAGAATTCGGATATTGAAATTGGTGAAAGGAGGACATAAGGACACAATAGTGCATAGGGACCGTTGGATCGATCAACGACCAGAAGATGGATAGTGGAGATCTTATCGTGGGGGTTTAAGTGAATAGATGGATGAGCAGGGTTAACGAATAGGATGAACAATGGAGATCTTGTCGCAAGTGATTTAGTGAATAGGTGAACAAATAGGGTAACTAAGCAGATGAACTGTAGAGATCGTATCACAAGGAATTAAATGAATGGATGGACGAAAAGGGTAATGAAGTAGATGAACGGTGAAGATCTTTTCGCAAAGATTAAGCAAGATATTGACGGACAAGATTAATTGGAGGATGGACGGCAAAGATCGTATCGCGGGAAGAAAATGTGCGAAAATGATGGAGTGGGTTTCGGGGATGGTAAGCAGTTTCTCACACGCCCTCAAGGTTGTAAGCTGTATTTTTGAATTACACGTGATTAGCTTAATTGAGCGACACGTAGCATGAGAAAACCACTTTTCTTGCGTGCTCTTGGGCGGATAACAGTCATGCAAGAATTTGCGCAAGATTGAGTGATAGTCGTCAAATCAAGCTAGATAGATCAACGGTGGAGATCAGCCAAGCTAGTTGGTGATCAGGTGAAGCGATAGTCGTCGAATCAAGCGAGGCAGATTGACGGTGGGGGTTAAGGCGCATAAAGTGTTGACGTGATGTGATAGCCATTGGATCAGGCGAGGCAGATCAACGGTGGGGATTTAAAGTGCATAAAGTAGGTGGAAGACTTCACGTGAGGCACAAATGGAAGTAAAAGAAAGCACAACCGATCTACTCTACACTACCTTAAGCGGAATGCAGCTACTTAAGTAAATGAATAGTTAAAGTGTAAATATACGATATACTGTTGTAATGAAAGTGCAGCTACTTAAGCAAATGAACAGAAACAAAAACCTATGCTAGCATACATGTACAGTAAAGATGAGCTTTGGTTGCTCGGGTTGGGCCCTAACCCAAGAGCTTCAGCCCTCTGAGTTAACTCAGAGCTGACTTAAAACGAAACTCATTCTCATTATCAAAACCATGGATTACATAACAAACTGTCACAATTCTTGCAGCTCAGAGATAAAGTAGAGTTTTACAATAAAAATATGACCCTACTAAGGTCCTAAGCCTCGCTACTTATACATTTGAAGTCTCCAACGACTTCCTTCCCATTAGGGAGGCTTGGCTCCCCACTCAAGATAAACTGGTTTCTGTCGCTTTCACTTGCTCGGTTGTCTTTTAGTCCTCATGATTTGGTTGTTTTCACTCTGAGCTGATGGAGGAATATTCGAATGGAGGGGTAGTAAATGAGGGTAGTAAATGAGGAGGATTTACCTCCTATAATTCCTCTCCCTTGTCCTATTCGAGTTTTGACCAAGGTCTTTTCCATAGTTCCTTGCTTTTATCCTTTATTCCTTCATTTTTCCTTGCTTTTATCCTTTATTATTGCATTACATGCATATTAGGCCACAAAGAAAAATATCCAACTCTAACTCATCTCATAAAAAAAATATAATCAAAAGTATGCAATAAGTTGTGAGAATAGTTGGTTTGACTAAGTTAGGAGGTGAATTAAGTCCCATATAATTACCCAATGATGAGGCTCATCAACTTCCAGGACTAGTAACTCAACCCACCAAGGGCTTCCAGAGCATTTTTTCCAACCAGGGCTTCCAGGACTAGTAACTCAACCCAAGCTATTACAGGGCTTCCAGAGTGTTTGTTCAATGAGGGCTTCTAGGACTAATAACTCAACCCAAGCTAAGGAAACATGAGAACCAACCAAAACAAAACAATGAAAGTAAACCCACAATCACCATGGCTATCCGGGAAATGCAAGGCTATGCAATCCATTGTTAATCCAGGCAATACAACATGTCAATGACAGATCACAACCAAGAAACCACATGCATATGCCATGCATGCAAAAACTAGTGAAGAAATCATACATGCAACTCGGTACTTGTAAGCAAATTTGATGTTGTTGCTAATGTCGGTGCCTTCTTGCGCTTTCCTGTTCTTCATTTGCCTTCTTGCTCCAAAAATCCAAGTATGTCACACCCTCCAAGAGTGCTCCAAGAAAACTCTATGTCTCCAAGAGTATGAGAGAGAGAGAGAGAGAGAATAATGAGAGAGAACCAAAACTACATTGATCAAGCCCTGCTCACCAATCCTCATAAGCCTTTTTATCAACAAGGCCCATTTTCCATTTTCCATCAATTTCCTTCAATTTCCTCCTCACATGCAACCTGTGACCTTTCACCTTCCTTTTCTCCTAATTTCCATCATTTTCATAAATAAAATGCCAATAAATGCCTTTCCAAAACCTTAGCCATTTCCTTTTCCCATTTCCTTAGCCATAAACAACCAAATCAACACCTGCTAGGATGTCTTACCCAACATTCAACTTGGAATACATGTCCCATCAATCGTGGTGTTATATTTTTTTTACATGGAATTTTCTCCAGGGCTATTACATTGGTAATGTTGATATTAGTAACTAGAAAATGGGTCAGCGTCATAATGGAAACTTGGAAAATGGGTGAATTATTATAGTCTCAGTTTTCTATGTGCATGTTGTTTACATGACCGTGTCCATCCTTTTTGGTATATCCTATCTTGAATGGGCATGTTTGTTTGAAAATGGATTCTTCATTGTTCAAGAAAGGTTTGGGTCACTGACAGCTAGGGTTACCTGCTACTCGCGCTCACTCTGGACCTTATGGTGAATAAGCCTATCTTGAATTTGGTTTGTAGCATTTATATTGTGGCTCATAAGATTTTATGGCTCGGGGAGTCAGATTTGGTTCATCAGTCACACAATTGGAAGAAGTTACTATGTCGTTCTCTATTTTGTACTACTCTTATGTATGCCATGCTCAACAGTGGAATCAGTAAGTGTTGGGGGATGCTTTGACTGTATGTCTGTTTCTCTTCAGGGCGTTTGTCTAACTGTTTATGTTTCTTATATTTTGTTAAATTAAATGCTTCATGTTTTGTTAATTTTTCTAGGATTTAGGGACGCGAGATTGACATCCAGACTTGGTCTATTTCCTATTCCTTGTGTCTGCATATTTTATGTTTCGATTATCATGTAATTAGCAGTATGGTCATGCCATCCACAGGTTTGGGCTCTTCCAGTAATGGAGGCCACGACCGAGGCAAACAAAATGGTAATCAAGGAAGTAGGGGCTCCTCCTTTTCTCGACCACCCAAGAAAGGTGGTCGTCAGACAGATGTCCAAGTCATTCAGGAAGTGGTCCAAGCCTATAGCATGGGCACACTTGCCAAGGTAAAACAACGAACTTCCTCATGGGAAGTAGAATTAAACCAGCGAGCTACGACTGAAAACTTCTAGATCCTAATCCAGGCCACACCTATGGATGAATGACCCAGTACAAGAAGAATATATATCTTTATTGGCTCATGAAGAATCTGCTGGCGAAAGCCATCCCGACTCTGTCGACCAATGTAGGAAAACAAGATCCTAGTCTATAGGACCTTTAGAAGGAAATGTAGTTGATCCAATTCCAGATACAACAGCAAAATATTTGGCTTGGTAGAATCAAAAAACATATCGCATGCCTTCCTTAGCCAAAATTACTTGGTTCTAGTGCAAAGGACCCCGCCCCAGTGGAGTCCTCAGATGATAAATAATGTTTCCTTTTGTGTTGTTAATTTTGTTTAATTTTATGATGTATATGTCGAATAGGGAGTATTAGAATTAAATTCCTCATATTTTGGATGGCTTATAATGCTTTTTGGTGGGCCAACATACCTGGTTTCCTAATGAGTAGGTTGAGGCTACCAATTGTCTTTTTATGTATGTATCCTGCTCTTGAAAATGAATGAAAAAGGAGGACCTACGAAGCTTACAAAAAATATTATTTTATTTAATTTATTCATTATTATTATTTTTTATTATTATTAGGAGTATTACACTCTTGCAAGCATATGTACACACCACGAATGCTTTTTTCGGATCTGCTATTTTTAGTACTAGAGCATTTGTCAATCACTACTTCAATTGCTTGAACCTTGTTGCATATTCCTCTGTCCATTCAAATTTCTTACATTTCCTTTGCAATGATGTAATAAGATAAGAAATCTATGATAAGTTCTTGATGAACTGCCTATAATAACCTACTAACCCCACGAATGATCTAACCTCATCCACATTCTAGGAGTTTCCCATTCCATGATAGCTCTTATCTTTTCTAGATCCACTACTATGCCTTCCTTGGAGACAACATGCCCCAAGTAATGTACCTTTGTCTGAAAGAAACTGTGTTTACTAATCTTGGCATACAACTGATGCTCTCTTAGCAGCCTTAACATTGTTGCCAAGTGTTTGACATGTTTTTCCTCATTCTTAGAATATATCAATATATCGTCAATGAATACAATAACAAACTTGTCCAAATAAGGATGCAACACATTATTAATCGAGCACATAAAAGTAGTTGGAGCATTAGTAAAACAAAAAGGAAATACAACAAACTTGTAATCCCCATACCTGGTCCAGAAATAAGTCTTGTAGATGTCCTCTCTTTGATGCATACCCGATGATATCCTGATCTTAGATCAATCTTCAAGAACATCATTGCTCCCTTCATGATTTGAAATGAGGGTTTAATATCTTGTTATACTTACAAGAACTCCCGCTCCAAAGCTTAACAAATATATGATCTAGCTTATGTTGACAATTACGGAATTCAGTGCTTGAAACAGGTGTATGTCTTTGTTTGTTTTTAACTGTTTTAGTGCTTTAAGTGTTTCTGTTGATATAAAACACATATAACAGTAATATAATGCAACAAATAAGCAACACACACATAACAACAAATTTAATCTAGGAGTTCACCCTAATATCATGGGCTATGTCTCCTTGAGCTCTTGTTAACTTGACTTGGCTCTTTGGGATTATCGTAAAGATTCTTTTACAAGTCCCACACTTAACTCCAAAGGTTACTGAACTGAACCAATGGGCTTAGAATACCATCTATATCCCTGGATGCCCTCACTCTACAAACATATCTAAGATTCCTTGGACTTGATTCCTTCAATCAGTGCTCTGAGCTATCTTGAGCTTCTTGATGACACTAACTCCCTTAGAATTCTTCAACTATCTCTGGAACTTCTTCGTCTATCTCCAGCACATATCAGACGCCTGATCATTTGTTGTCTAAAACTTCTTTGTAGCATCTTAACCTTTATAAGTTTTCAAATGCTTTTGCAAATCCCTGCAATGGATTCAGAAGGTCCTTTATAGTCAGAATTGACTATTGGATCACTGAGAATGAGTACCGGTAGCTCCTACAACTGCCTCCAACCTCTGGTGGCTTATGAGCTCCAAATCAATCTTCCTGGATGAAATTATCCATGAAGATGACTTCTTCAACTTCTATCGTTTATTCCATTGGCTTCAAAAGGCTCTAATTAGCCTAGCGAACTTCTTATTCTACTCTCTCTGAGTTTCTCTGTCTCTCGAGCTCTGCTTCTGCTTTTTCTGGACCCTTTATTAAAACTGCTCTTTCAGTGCTTTTATGTGACATCTCCACCAATATTGGTGATTGCACCTGACTCCAACTAAACTTAGTATATCCGCTAAACTTTAGCCGCTCCGCCAGGCTGACCATCAAAGGTAGCCATTAGCCTTAACTGTTGGGTTCACATATGTGCAGTATAATCCTAGCGTTAGGGATAATCCTCCATAGAGCTTGCGATCGAGTTAACTCTCAACCATTGATCTATCTCGTCCATCCAACAACTATCACGTCGTCTGCTGGCCAATTAGCCTGGACGATCTCCATCGTTGATGTGACCCCACTCAATCCAACGGACATCGCGCAATCTTGCGCAGATTTCTGCACGACCGATATCAAATTGAGGGCGCATGAGAAAAGCAATTTTGCCCTGCTACGTGTCGCCTGTTGAGGCTAATTGCGTGCTTTTGGTAGAATACCACTTCTAGCCTTTTGCCCACACGAGAAACCATTTACTGTCTTTCCAAGACCACCCACGTGCTTAATTCATGTTTTAAGAAAAAGGTGCTTAATAAAGGTTTTAGTGCTTAAAGCCAATATTAACCTTTTAACGCTAATTCACGTTAAAAGCCAATATTAACCTTTTAACGCTAACTCATGTAGGACTGGTAGTCATGTGAAATGCAATCGCATGTACATTATTTGCAAGCTTATTCTTAAATGTGGTTAAGGTCCTTGATCAATATCTGATCACTTCAATTGTTCAAGCAAGTATCAATCCTTGGCAATAGATACATGTTCTTGATGGTCACCTTGTTTAACTACATGTAATAAATGCATAATCTGAGAGTACCATCCTTCTTCTTCACAAATAACACTTGTGCACCCCAACGTGACACACTTGGCCTAATGTATCCCTTTTCAAGCATTTCCTTCATCTGCAACTTTAATTCCACTAACTCTGGTATGCTCATCTTGTAAGGTGCCTTTGATGTTGGTGTCGCCCCTGGTACCAACTCAATAGAAAAGTTCACTTCCCTATGAGGTGGTAAACCTGGAATCTTTGTGGGAAATACATCCTCAAATTGTTGTAGAACTGGGTACGTGTTCAACATTTATGCACCCTCAAAATCCTTATCTTTATCATTGAAAATATGTGTTGCAAATATCACACATCATTTCCTACAACTGCGCTTTTCCTACGTAACTATAACTATTCTCACTGATGTTGCCTTTTTCTTACCCTGCAAGATCTTTTGTTTTCCATTATCATCCAAACGTTCAATAGCCTTATCATAAAATTCCACCTTAGCCTTGTGAAGATACAACCAATCCATACCCAATAGCATATTTTACGAACCCAATGGAAGCACATTTAGATGTGTTGATGTAGGCATACTTTTCAACTCGAATGCACAAGCTCTTACCTAATGGTGAACTCTTTTCTTTGTACTTGTATTCAACTGCACTAACCAAGATTTTGCATGTACTTCTTTATTCAAACCATACTTATACACCATGTCAAGATTAACATAATTATAATTAGATTCAGGGTTAATCAAAATAGAAACAACTTGATCACAAAGCTTACATCCATCTCGATAATAGATACCTGGTGATCCACCTACCTATTATCCAATGCTGCATAAATCTGAGGAATATTCTTTCCAACATCCCCCACTGTATGTGCCTCCTGAGCACTGTAAATCTATGGTTTTCCACCTTGATGCTTCGAACAATATCTCCAACCATGATCCTTGCCATAAGTCCAATAGTGTAAAGGCTTCCTGCCATCACCCTTGTTTTGATCCTCAAATTGAAATCCTTATCCTTTGTCATATGCATTGAACTTGTTAGGCGATGTTGCATTCTCTTTGTTACTTGTGTCCTGAGGTCTAGTTCGCTTCTTATCCCATTTTCCTTTATTTTTCTCATTACCTTTCCAATCCTGCTTGGTCTCATATATGTGCTTTGATTGCTCATAACAATGCTTTAGCTTTCTAATGGCTTCCTCTAATGATCTAGGCTCATCGAACTCGATCCTATCTTTGAATGCTACCAAAAACCCACTAATGAATCTTTGAATCTTCGTGTTCTCCTCCTTTAGATAAGGAACATACCTCAATAACTCCAAGAGTCTGCTAATGTACTCCTCATCGGTCATGTATCCCATCTTCAACTCATAGAATTATTTTTCCCTATCATCATAACATCTCTCATATAGATGCTTCTTCTTGAAAAGTCTCTTGAACTCACTCCAAGTCAACTCCTCTTCCCTAATGCCCCTAACATTCTTTACATATTCCCACCATACATATGCTTTACCTTTAAGACTAAACATAGCTATCCTGGCCTTCATGTTCGCTAAGTAATCATGCAACCAAAATAACTTATTCATCCTAAGTAACCACACTTTTGCATCTTGTGACTTCTTCATTTATTCATCAAATGTAGGTGGTTTTGCTTTCTTTAACTCATCCAACAAATATCCCCTGTCACTCCTCCTGTAAGGATGATAGCAATGATGACCATGGTACCTATCTGAACCATAACTAGAGTGAAGCCCATGTCCACTGCCTCGTCTACTAGGTGTATCCAAGAACCTTCCATCTCTAATTGTATCATCTTTGTTTGACCTGTGTCCATCATGAGACCTACTACCATATGCTCCATTAGTCTTGTCCTTCTATCCCTAACTGATCCTAAGTGGTCCTTGTCTCTACAAGTCTGAAAAACTCCGAAGGATAATTGCGTTGACCTCTGCTTGTTTCTCCTGCACCCTACCAAGTCTCTCTTGTGATTGAATGATTTAGTCATTATATGCTTTACAACTTCTTATTTATGCCTTCAAACTGCTCAAAGTTTTTGCTATGTCAAGAGAGTACCCATCACCATATTGCTCATATGATCTATAGGAAGAGTCTTGTGAACTGTAGTCTACCATTTTGCTAGTCATCTTTGATCTTCTACCTATAATGGTATTATGCCAGATAAACCAAACATAAACATACCAACATACCTAAGTGTAGTTTAGGGGAAGATATCTCGTTTGCAAGATCAACCTAATTAGCACGATATACATACATATACATATATACATACATATATATATATATATTATATATATATATATATAATCACATCAATAATATGACATAATCTCAATCATTATCCCAGTTACCATGCATGATGTCACAACTATAACACCGACTAGGTACAATCCATGCATGACAAACATATAAACAAAACACATGCATAAACAATACATATACAACCGACATGCATTCATGACAACACAACTATAATTACAATCAATACCATGCATACATAATAAACACATAGACCACAAGCATAATGAACACATATGCAATTGACATTTATGCATGACAAACACATTCCACCCATTCAGTACTAGGGTTGAACCATGCTCTGATACCACTCTGTAACACCCTCCTCCGATACTTACCTAAGATAACCAAAACATCGGGGTAAATATGTGACAAAGAGTTATTATGATATGATTCAACTCACCAAGTACAGTTAAGGAAGTGGAATCAACAAACCAAACCAAACTAACCTTCCTCAGGAGCTACAGGATCCCCAGGGGCTAACCAACCACTCTAGGTGCCCAACCCTTGAGTTAACTTGCTTTTTAACTGAACTAAACCCCCAGTTTCTCCTGCGACAAGCCCTCCATGTGACTTTAACCCTCTACTCACTCTCATAACAAGGCCTCCATGCAACTACAAACTTTTTCACCCAGTTTTGTGCCAGCGACTGCGAGATTTAAGCCACTTTTTTTCAGGCTAGTCTCCAGACCACTGCCCAAAACTTCATAAAACTTTCCAGAATAATGAATGACACCAGGAAAAAGCGTTTCATACAAAACTTAGACAAGAACTTGACCTAACTAGGCCTATCCATGATAGACATTTCATCAAACACATCATGAACATGTAATCTATAGGTCAAATATGCACATTTGAACATGGGGAGCTCATACTTATTTGAGAATCGTCAATAAGATTTGATGTCCTCTCATAATAGCTACATTATAATCTATTAGGTCATTCATTCATTAAAATTTCATCTACTAACCAAAACATGATGACTCAAATATGTTAGTAACCCATTAGTAACCATGCTTGTAACCAACATATAACCATATAAACAACAATGATAGAACAAACATCATAGCCACATAATAACAAGTACATTCACACATAGAACACAAGAGGAAAAGAGCTCTTATTAACATATGTAAATCTAACCAAGTCAGGGACTTCCATGCACCACCTGACCATAGATTGGGTTGAATATAATCTTTCTTTTAGCCAATCACCCCCATGCCATATTCCAAGCATGAATGTGGGATCTCATAGAATAACTAAGAAAACCAAACTAGGGCTTCCAGAGGCCAAATCACCTCAACCCTCAAATAGTGATTCCACCTCACGGTTGGACATCACTAACCATCACCAAATCAATCTCTATCCAAGTTGTTCGGGGCTCCAAAACATTTGTTCCAACCCGAGTTCTAGGACTAGTAACTCAACTCATAGTTTTCGTCGAGCTCCAGAGCATTTGTTAAACCAAGGCTCCAGGACTAGTAACTCAACCCACCAAGGGCTCCAGAGCATTTGCCTAACCAAGGCTTCCAAGACTAGTAACTCAACCTAAGCTATTGCAGGGCTTCCAGAGTGTTTGTCCAACCAAGGCTCCAGGAACTAATAACTCAACCCACAACCATAAGGAACATGTCATGTCCCTTCTCAAACACATTTGTAACGGGGTGATGCTACACAATTTTGCACGATTTTGGCTAAGGAAGAGAACCAATCATTTTCTACTTAGGAGGAAATTCGACTTTATTTGGTTACTAGTGGGATGTGGGGGCCACCCACATGGGAGTTCGAATTGGCCCATTCAAATAACTTGGAGGGAAAGTCGAATAGGTCGATGGAGGGGCCCACATGAGGCTAGGGAGGCCCAAGGAGTTACAAGGAGGGAGAAGCTCTCATTTTGGATACATTCATATACCTTGCATTCAAAATTACTTGACTGTTCGCTCTATTATTTAGCTGAGTCAACCGACTATTTAGCCACGAATCTCTCAAACGACAGATTCAACCTCTACTTCGGGGACCATCCGTGCCTGCCCTAGAGAGACAATTCCATAAGTATTTCAGGAGTGCCAGGAGAGTTAGAGGATTGAAAGAGTAATGAAGGGCCAACCTTTCTTGCAAGTTTGGAGCTAGCAGAGCCAGCATCCCAACAGTCCGATTTATAGTACTTGGGCCTGCGTAGAGAGTCATCACTAGGCTCACGTGGGAGTTTGAGGAAGGAATTGTAGAGCTAGAGCTGGCTGGGAGAAGTAGGAGATCACTTGGAGGGCCATTTGAGGAGGATTTATGGAGTTGGGAGAGCAAAGATTGACAGATCAATGACAACAACAAAATTCGAAATTGAAGGAGGGCCAAGCTGTGAAGGGTCAGTATTTGAAGGTTGGAACCAAGGGAAACCCTTTATGGGTTTTGTTGGGTTTTGGGAAAGGATCACACTACTAATTTTATAGAATTTTATGGGCAAATATAAGGGGTCAAACAGGGGTCCCAACTCAGCCAACAATTATAGGAGCTAAGGGGAATTTGGGCCAAATTTCTGAGGTCAACATTTGGCCAATTCCTTCTTGGGTTTTTCTAGGTTTATGCCAAGGATAAAGGAGTTGAAATCTCATAATTTTATGAGCATGGGAAGCAGTGATTCCAACCCTTCGAAGTCAGCAGACAAAGCAATTTTTTGGGGCAATGCAGTTCAGTTTGGTGCAGCAGTTGTAGCAGCCTTCCATTCAACACTTTCTCACCTGGGTTTTGTCATGCTTGTATATTGAGACAAGCCCAGGTGCAACATTCTATTTTACTATTGTATTTGCTCTTGAAGAAGTAATAAAATGGCTTAGAAATTCTCTATTTCCAATGTTTCCTTAGGTGCTTAATGTATATTTCGTTTTTCTAATTGCTAGATTGTTTGCATGCTTTGTATATCACTTACATTCTTGTTTGGGATCATTACAAAACATGAGCACCAAATAGAAAAACAAAAAGGTATAATCCACAACACCATGAATATCCAAGAAATGGAAAGGCTAGGAAAAACCATTGTCAATCTAGGCAATCCTCCATGCCAATGACAGATCATAACCAAATAACCACATGCATATGCCATGCATGTCAAAACTAGCAAGGAAATCATTCATGCAACTCAGTACCTATAGAACAAACCTGCTATAACTATTAGATTGTCCTCTTGTGCTTCCCTACTTTTCCTTTGCCTTCTTGTTCCAAATCCAAGGTATGCCCAAAATCCTCCAAGAGTGCTCCAAGAACTCAAGTGTGCAAGAGTAGGAGAGAGAATAGAGAGAGAGCTCCAAGCTAAAGCTGACAAAAAGCTGTGAACTAGTCCTCAAAAGCCCTTTTATTAATGAGCCCTCTATTTTTTTCATTTTCAATGATTTTCCTTCATTTTCTTCCTCACATGCAACTTGTGACCTTTCACCTTCATTTTCTCATAATTTCCATTATTTTCATAGATAAAATGCCAATAAATGCCTCATAACTTTCCAAAGTCTTTGCCATTGCCTTTGCCAAGTTCCATAGCCATTAATTAATCAAAAGTGATCCCCGTTATTGTGTTTTTGCCCAACATTTAGCTTTGAATATGTGTCACATGACCTTGGTTATTAATTTGCCTTTAGTAACTTTATGACATGGATTTTTAACATGGCTCTGTTACAAGAAACTCTTATTAACATATGCAAAAGTCAACCAAGTCAGGGACTTCCGCGTACCAACTGACCATAGATTAGGTTGAACCAAACCTTTCTTTCATCCAATCACCCTTGTGCCATGTTCCAAGCATGAATGTGGGGCTCAAGACAAAAACAACCAGGGCTTCCTAGAGATTACACCACCTCCACCCTCAGGCTTTACCACAATCCCACCAAAACCAATCAAGGGATTCCTAGGCCTAAAGTAGCACATAAACAACTAGGCTTTACCGCAATCCCACCAAAATCGGTCAAGGGATCACTAGCACCAAAAAAAACACAAAAAAAAATCAGGCTTTACCGCAATCTCACCAAAACTGGTCAAGGGATCACTAGGCCCAAAACAAGCTTGAATGCCTTAGAATTTCTTCACCAATACCTTGAGGAAATTTTCCATCTCCACCCATAGGCTTTACTACAACCCCTCTAAAATTGGTCGAGGGATTCCTAGGCCCTTGGGAATTTTTCTTGAGACCACCTCACTCGATTCCAAAACCATTTGACAATCCAAAGCTCAATCAAATGAAAGAACCCCATCATACCATGGCTATTAAGAAATGTGTTGACACCTAATCCTCACGATTGGCTGAATTTATGTAAATAGTTAAATTAGGAATGTGAACAGTCATCAGAAGAGGAATTGAGTAGTCACACCCTTTTGTATATAACAATAGCCTACCTAATGAAATGAATAGAATCAGTTTTACTGCCTTTGGAGAGTTACTACCTGGCCTGACATGGTATCAGAGCCAGTTCTCAAAATAAGTTGTAACTCCCTTCATTTTTTGGCTATTGTGGGTTGTACGCTGGTCTAAGCACTATCCTCTATCGTTCTGACCTGAGCACTGTCCTCTGAAGGATTAATTTGGTGAATGATTACTTGGTCCAGAGCGGAAGGCAGAAGAACGCCTCTGTTGAATCGACATACCACTCGGTCCAGAGCGGAAGGCAGAAGAACGCCTCTGTTGAATCGACATACCACTGGTAACATAACTGTTTTTCACGCTGCCTGAAATACGTTTGCTGCTTTGAGTATTTGTACAAATGACTGTCGTCATTTCAAATGAATGACTGTCGTATCAATGCGTATTAATGAATGACTGTGGTCAATGCGTTTCAAATGAATGACTGTCGTATCAATGCGTATCAATGCATGACTGTGCTATCAATGCGGTTCAAATGAATGAATGCGTATCAACGCTATAGAAGAATATGACACCGCTTAAACTGTGAGAGACCAGGAGCTTATGCAGCGTATTACTGAATTGGAAGTCCATTGAGGCGGCGTGTAAGTTGAAAGGAATCCAGAATTCGCAGCACGGGCCTTCTACGGTCTATTCCAAGAGACTTGTAAAATTTTATACAACGCTGTCATATTTTATACAACGCTGTCATATTTTATGAAAATTATGCAACCAATGTTTACAGGAACAGAATGACGGATACAAGTTTGGAATGGTTGGGACAACACGTACAGGTATGATGAGTGATTTCGTGGGCAACAAAACAGATTGGAATCTGTTTCACAAAAATAAAAACGCAGAGCTGCTGTTTTAAATAAGTTTGAATGCTGTTTTAAATAAGCGCAGTGGAAGTAACATTCGAATGTGTGAGAATGTGGGTGAATAGTATCAATGTGTAATTTTTTAAAATCATTTGAATGGTATAGTTACAGCATGTTACCCTGTTGTGTTGTATAGTTAAAGCATTGAAGTGATATGTAATATATAAATATATTACATTTTAAAACATTGAAGTGATATGTAATACATAATATTTGAATGAAATGCTGATGCTTTTATCAAACATTGGAGGGATTTGAAGAAAATAAGTTTGGAGAAAATATACTGCATAAAGTTGTAGCGTGAGGAAGAGATTTGAAATCTTTTGAGAATGCCCTTTTGAGTACAGTTTCACTATTGGCAGAAGTATTTTTTCTATCAGCAGAAGTTTTTTTTACAGAATGCATCCAATCATCTCTATGGTAGGAATAGTTCTCACTAGCAAGGAGAACTATCCTGAATGGTCCCAGATGATAAAACACACCCTCATCTTCAATGAGTTGTGGAAAGGAGTTTGTGTCGGAGAAGGAGACAGTGACCCAATACAACCTACCTCAGACAAAGAGCTCGTCATTTGGGAAAACAAGAACAACAAAGCTTATGCATTAATCACAACATCTGTAAATGAAGAGGTGAGTCACCATATTTCATCATATTCAACTGCCTTTCAAGCTTTACTCATGATTAAACTCTTCACTCTTGAACTGTAAAATAATAATCCTCTTGCTCTTGCATCTGAAGTAAAGTCTATAATGCATGATATCAAATCCACTAAGGTTGAGTTGGATATCCCTCTTATTGCTTTTCTCAAGGCACTTTATCCTACTTACTCCAATTATCTTGAGACTTTGCAAGCAAATG
Source organism: Pinus taeda (assembly GCA_000404065.3). Classification (NCBI taxonomy): domain Eukaryota; kingdom Viridiplantae; phylum Streptophyta; class Pinopsida; order Pinales; family Pinaceae; genus Pinus; species Pinus taeda. Next base: position 244,330 of record APFE031739594.1, read on the forward strand.
GAAATCTCAAAGATATAACCTTTGACGCTCTTGTGAAAAATTTTGCTGAAAGAGAGAAAGCTTTTGGAAAGAAGACAACCCCTGAGTCTTCTGAAGAGATTATGTGCCTTGCTCATAAAGAAAAGCATCATGCTCAAGATTTTACAAGAGGAAGAGGAAGATATTTCAGAGGCAGGGGGGGCAGACATTCTCAAGGAGAAAAGACAAATTTACAGTATATTCGCTGCAAAAGAAATGGATCACATGATGCATCTACATGAAAACTACAATGGGACAAAATTGAGCAGAAAATAAACCAAAAAAAAGGTAAAACTGATGATACAGACAAAGGTAAAGCACCTGAATCCACTCACTATGTTGAGGCACAATGTAACATTGGAGTAAATGAAGATTTGATTAATGCTTCACTTTCTTCCTGGAAAAATGATTGGTTGCTTGATTCAGGAGCAACCTGTCACATGACTAAGATTTTTTTTTTTTGAAGATTTCACTGACAATGTTGATGGACCAGTATACTTAGCAGATCAGTCAAAAATCAAGCCATCAAGGATTGGCACAATCAAGCTTAAATTGCCTGGTCTTCCAGAATTTCTTCTGGATCATGTTCTATATCTCCCACAGCTCAAGAGAAACTTGTTGTCCTTGGTCCACATCCGTCAGCAAGGTAACTCCATTCATATGTTTGACGGCAAGCTTGAGGTAAGAAAAGCATCTGACTACTCACTTGTCATCAGGGGAATAGAAGAAGAAAGGCTTCTCAAACTGCAAGGAACATCTGTTCATGCAAAACATTTCTCATACAATTCTCATAATGAAGAAGGTACACTTCCATCAAGTTTATTATGGAATGCTAGATTTGGACATTTGAACTATGACAGTCTCCACTTATTGAAGAAAAATGTTGTTGCTGGTCTGCCTACAATTCCTAGAAAACTTAAGCAATGTGATGCTTGCATTCTAGGAAAGCATAGCAAACAGTCTTTTCATGATTCACATTCAAGAGCACTTAGGAAACTTGAACTCATTCATTTAGATTTATGTGGTCCAATGCCTGTTTCTTCTGCAAATGGAAATAAGTATATCATGATGTTTATTGATTACTACACTAGAATGTGCTAGGTTTATTTATTGAAGAACAAATCTGATGCTTTCCAAATATTCAAGAATTTTCATAAATGGATTGAAAATGATGGACAATCTCATATTGGGTCTATTCGCACTGATAATGGAAAAGAGTATACATCAAATGAATTTGAAAACTATCTTCACCAACATCGGATCAAACATCAAACAATTGTGCCTTATAATCCCCAAGAGAATGGTGTAGCTGAAACAATGAATAGAACAATCTTGAATATGGTACGATCCATGTTTTTCTTCAAAAATGTAAAGATAATGTTTTGGGCCGATGTTGTTCTATGTGCTTCATATATAAAGAATAGATTTTCATCTAATGCTATAAGAAACAAGACTCCTTATGAATTGTTGTATGGACATGTTCCTTCGGTAAAACATCTCAGGGTCTTTGGTTCCACCTGTTATGCTTTGATACCAAAGGTACATAGAAACAAACTTGGTGCTAGAAGTCGTAAGTGTATCTACCTGGGGTATTCAAACACTTCCAAAGCATACCGCCTATATGATGAAGTAAATAAAAAGTTTGTTGTATCTAGAGATGTAATTTTTCTTGAATCATCCAAATCTGACAATGTTGTTGAGCAGCAACTTGATCGCTTGGATAGATTCGCAAAAACCAAATCATTTCAAGAATTTGATAATCAGATTCCACATCTTGAATGGGGGGTTCCTACTCTAGATCAACATGTGGAATCTTCTTCTGAAGAACACTCTTCGCCGACTGAAACTCCAACAAAGGATGATGCTTTAACTGATGTAATTGATAGAGTTGGGAGACTCAATCTTGATTCAGTCCCAACTCAATCAACAGAGCAGCCTGGACCATCTCAAAAAGGTCCCCAAAAGTGGCTGACGAAGACACATGAAAGTGTTCATCCTAATGAAATTGGAAAAACAGGAACCATAAATTCAAACCGACAAAATGGAGGTGATGTAGATGACTCTAATTCACATGTTGATATGGATGTTTCTTATGATTGTGAATTGAACTTGTCTACAGATTTTGAACCAACTTCCTTTAAAGAAGCTGCTTCTCATGATGAATGGAAAGAAGCGATGCAAAAGGAGTATGATTCCCTCATAAAGAACGGCACTAGGAAGCTAGTTGATCCTCCATTTGGAACCAAACCAATTGGCTGCAAGTGGGTCTACAAGAACAAGTACAAAGCTGATGGATCACATGACAAGCACAAAGCTAGGCTTGTGGCAAAAGGTTTTGCATAGAAGGAAGGGGTCGATTATGAGGAAACTTTTTCCCCCACAACAAAATGGGCCACCATCCAAACACTCTTTGCACTAGCAGCTCAGAATGGTTGGAAAGTCCATCAAATGGATGTAAAAACTGCCTTCTTGAATGGAGATCTAAAAGAGAATGTTTTTATGTCCCATCCTGAAGGATTTGCTGTGAAAGGACATGAACACAAAGTATGCAAACTTGTGAAGTCCTTGTATGGCCTCAAACAAGCACCACGAGCCTGGTATGAAAAGCTAACTGAGCATCTTCTGAAACTCAACTTCAATCATTTTGATCTTGATGATGCAACTTTATTTGTCAAGAAAGTTGGCAAAACAGTTGTATATCTTGTGGTATATGTAGATGATCTTTTAATTACAGGGAACAATGAAAGTTATATTGCATCCATAAAGAAAGAATTAGGAAAAAGTTTTGAAATGACTGATTTGGGCTATGTTCATTACTATCTTGGCATTGAAGTAACCCAACATCCAAAATCCATATTTCTTTCTCAAAAGAAATACACCGGAGATTTGTTAAACGGATTTGGCATGATAGAGTGCAATCCTCTTTCTACTCCAATGGAACAAAACTTAAAGCTCACATCTATTGAAGGAAAGGAATTTGAGGATGCAACAAAGTATAGATGGCTTGTAGGAAGTCTCATCTACCTCACTACTACCATACCAGACATTTCATTTGATGTTGGAATCCTCTCCAGGTTTATGCAAAATCCTTGTGAGGGACATTGGTCTACTGCAAAAAGAGTTCTAAGGTACTTGAAGGGAACTCAAGACCTTGGAATCAAGTATACACATGTGGACGACTTCAGCTTGATTGGATACTCTGATTCAGACTTCGATGGAGACAAAGAAACTGGAGTATCTACTTCAGGATATGCTATGAGTCTTGGATCAGGAGATGTCTCTTGGAGATCACGCAAATAATCAGTTCCGGCAGATTCCACAACAGAAGCAGAATACGTGGCAGCAGCTGAAGCAACGAAAGAAATTGTGTCGCTCAGGAAAATTCTTGAAGATTTGCAGGTAAAACAAGTACAATCAACTCCATTCATGATTGACAACACCTATGCAATAAAGTTGGCCAAGAAACCAAAGTTCCATGATCGTACAAAGCACATCAATACTAAATATCATTTGATCTGACATCATGTTGAGGCCAAAACAATCTATCTCCTTCATTGTTCCACAAATGAGCAAATTGCAGACATCTTCACCAAAGCACTTGGAAGAGAAAAGTTTGAAGGATTCAGAACGATGCTTGGACTCACCAACATCCCTTCAGATTAAGGGGGGGAATGTTGACACCTAATCTTCTGGAATGTGAACAGTCATCAAGAAGATGAACTGATCAGTCACATTCATGTATATAACAATAAGCTACCTAATGAAATAATCGTATCAATTTTTTTGGAGTTACTCCTGGCCTGACACCTTGTATAATGAATCTTCAAGAAAATCTGGCATAGGTTCAGCTGACCATAGAAAGGCTTGAGGAAGAAATTGTTCCCCAACAGAGGTACCAGGAATTACAAAGGCAATTGCGGGAAATCAATGCATTAGAAAGTGAGGCCTTCGATAGATATCATAGGGCAGAAGAAATAATTGAGAAAATAAAGATCAGACTAGAGATAGTCATGCATCAAGTGGATACTCTTTGTTCACTATACATGAATGTTTTAGCATGCAGGTCCCTTGCCAATAACTACACTTTATTTTTGTTAGAAAGGTATTTACAGTTAAAAATTAAGGCTATCAGGGTAGGAAAACCCATAGAATTGAAAACTGTTGAAGATTTCATAAACTGTTGTAAACACCATGGAGTGAAAGTTCAACAATTACTCTGTGAATTTTACATGCATAATTTTGTATTGGAAGAAGAAGTGGAGAAGAATCCTAGCCCTTTTGTGGGGGATTTGCAATTTCAAGCTTTCATTTCATTTGTTGTTAACCAATTGAAATGGTTCAAAGCCCATAATGCTTTCCAGAGATAGGAAAATGGTTTGGACCTTTGGGTCAGGGGTGAACCGAAAAACCCACTGCAAATGATGGCCAAACACAAAAGTTTGATGCAAAAAGAAGGAGTAATCCAGATCTTGGGGCCCATTCACAATGAAAGTTTCCAATAGGGGGTAAAGTATTTTCTCTCTATCAAAGAAAATTCCTTGGCAGCAGCTAAATTCAGATGGACAGTTTCCAATCGTAATATACAGGACAGAGAACCATTTAACTATAAAAACTTTAAATTGACTGCAGATCGCTTTGTTACTTATAGTAACCTCATCTTGAGGGAAGGCCCATATTGGCTAGGCTGTCGGTTCCAAAGCCCTATTGTCTAGTATCTTTCTAATAGGTATAAAGCTATATATGAATTACCTGAAGGACAAATAGGGCACATCTTGGAAATTTTGGCTTAAAATCATGGTTTCACACCACTGCATGACATTCCTTCCCTAGCCTATTACTTGACTACTTTGCATACAAACTACATGGTTTTCATGAGGGCATGAAAAAGGGTAAGCAGGGGAGTGTGTTGATCTATGGAAAAGTTATGTACATCTTACTTATTTCATCATCCTTTTCTTTAGTTATATTCATTTTATATCCTAAGATGATAATATATCAAAGGACTATGGTGAAAATGAGGAAATTATCTATTATCACAAATTAGCTCATTGTTGTCCTTCTTCATGTAGGAAAAAGATGAGATGGGACAACTATTGTTCCCTAACCAAGAAAAGGAAAAAGACAAAATGGAACAACTGTTGTTCCCTAACCAGGAAACATCATATAGGCAGCAAGCCAAGGATGGAGTGCACAGTTATGGATAAGAAAAAAATAAATCACAGCATCGGTGTAAGGAAGGAAGGCTAACTGAAGTTGGAAGACTGTGCGAATCCCTCAAGATCTCTTGATCCTGAGGGATCGTTGTTACCATTTATCCTTCTTACCACTTTGCCATTATAAAAGGTAGTGATTGTAAAGAGAAATGGGGGTGGAGATTATTCAAGAATTACTATTGTATTTGTACTTTGATCATTGACTCTCATTGTTGAAACAAGAGTATTAATTGGCTGTAACTATTTTGCAAATGATTAATATATAGAACAGTTGTTGTTCCTTCTCATATACTGAAGTAGTCCGGCGGTGTTCACTAGTGGCTAAGGGCCCAACCCGGTGGATTCACTTGCGGTTCCTCTACCATTCTTTTATGATTTCTACCATATGATGGTTTGGTTTGATTTCCACTTACTGTAATCGCATAACGTTGTTGTTTCATACTTTCAGCTTTAACGGAATTGTTTTGTTTTACATTCTACATTGATATTGATTCTATTATTGGTATTTCAGATTGAGTCATTTAAGTTCAGCATTCTATTATTGTTATTTCTAATCCAGTTATTTAGTTCAGCATGTTATCTTGAGATTCTCTACTGTAACGAGCATTGATTACTGCTATCTACACTCTCAGATTGAGATTCCTGCTGCTTAGATTAGAAATAACATTTGGAACATCAATCAGTTAAAAGAGAAATGAGTTATTGCTATTGTATTCTTGACTGATACTTGAATGAATGTCTGATTTGGTTTCATTAGTAAGTTAAGATTTCTTTTAATTGTAATTCAAGGTCACTAGTTGCATCCATTTACTCTTGTATTTGAAAGAACTATACTACAATTTAGAAGCATTACTCTTGAGTAAATAGCCAGCACATACTGTGTACACTCTTGAAATAGAAAGTCTTACCTAGATTGATAACTAATGTGAAGATAATTAGGAGTTAAAAAGACACCTTTTATCACTCAACCCCTGGAACAACCACTGTCTACATACTAATGCCTCCCACCATTGTCAGCATACAAAGCAATGTCACATTGCTCTAATTTCTCTCTCTTTCCAGACTTTGGGCTTCTATTAAATTTTCTCAATAACTACGTCTTTCTTCTTTTCCTTTAGCCTTCAATTAACTACTATATGCCCAAAATTTTTACACTTAAAGCATTGCACTTGATCATTCAGGGGAGAAAAAATATTATCATACCTAGGTATGCTTCTTCTCTATTAAATTCTTCTCTTGGATCTGAGTTTTCTGTAAGAGAGATTAACTCTACAATTTGCTTCTTTGTGGCCATAATTGGTGCATGTGCAATAATATCCTGGGAAGACATCGTTGTTCCTGGAAGGTTTCCTTTTGCGTTGAGATAACTTTTGGGAAGTTCAATTTACTTGGACAACATTATTCTTTTGCTATTGTTGACTTTTCTTTTACTAGGAAATTATCTCTCACTGCTTTGCAATATCTCCTTTTGTTGAAGAAAAGGAAATTTCCTTTTCACCTTTTAATTCAGCTGTTGTGCTAGACATAACTTCATATCCTAGACTTGTTTGATTTTAGGAGGCTTGTTGTGCTTCGAATATCTCATTCAAATCTTCAGTCCCTTTTCCAAATTTTTGATTGAAACTAAGTTTTGTTTTAGCCTTCTCCAACTCCTAATTCAACAATACAATTTCTCCTTCTAGCTTCTCACATATTTGAGCCTTTTCATTCAACTGTTGGTTCAAGGAATCTTGTATTTTCTTAACTTATTCTATTTGCAGGAGTAATGGATCTATAGGCAACCTTTTCTTTTATCAAAGATTCTTTCTAGGCTTTGTTTTTCTTTCTCAGCCTCTCTATCTCCTCAAGCGCACTTACCAATTCTCCTTCAAGATCAAATTCTCCTTCATCATCATCATAGTTATTGGCCTTGACTTGCAAATTGTCAATGGTCGTCAGCGTTACTTCCATACGGATCTCATCATCTCTATCCCCATCTGAGGATTGGCTAGCTTCAGTTTCTGAAGACCTCTCATATTTAGCATAGAGGCCTCTCCTTTTAGCCTTTTTATTGTCCTTTTGAACCTTTTTAAATTTATCCTTAGGATCATAATATTTCTTCTTCTTTTCAGGAAATTTTGATGCATAATGACCAACTTTTTCCCAATTAAAGCATTTAAACTTATCTTTTACTTTCCTAGTCCTCTCCAGATATTCCTCACAAATTTGGAATCTTCTTCATCTGATTCATAGCATGAGTCGTCATGCTCATCCTTGCACTTCATCTCTACTTTGAAGGTTGATTCTTTAGTTGCCGACTTGTCTTTCAAAACTCTCATCTCATAGGCAATGAGTATACCAAGTAGTTGATCTAGAGTGAGAGTGCTTAAACTTTGTGTTTCTTCAATGGATGGCACCTTGGAATTGAAACTCTTAGGAAGAGATATTAGTATTTTTTGAACTACCACATATTCATCTATCTTGTCATCAAGCCCTCTTATGTTGTTCACAACTGTTATGAATATAATTTATGTAAAAATAATAAAAATAGATAATAAATAATAAGCATAATAATATGTAATTAAATAGTAATTAAGTTAAACAAAGAGGTATGTCTCTACGGAAATGCATGTTCGTGAAGGGTTACTTACCTGGCTATATATACAGGACCCTCATCTCCAATTGTAATATCATTCTTACTCATACATTTTAATATATATTCTTGTATCACAATGGAGATCTTTATATTCCAAGTATTCAGGAGTATTTGACTTGAAGAATGAACTTTGTTTGTTCCATTGGTAGTAGAGTCGTTCAATCCTCTGGCAAGCTCAATCGCTACACAAGAGTCTCGTTCTCCGATCCAAGCCTTTGGCCATCAACATTCCTTCAACCTTGTTTCTGTATAATTGGAGCATCGCTACTATAATTTGGGGTTTCTCAATATCACCATTTAGGCCTTTAGCCATTTGATAATATATACATATATATATATATATATATATATATAATATATATTATATATATATATATATATATATACTTACCTCCATAGTGGTTGCACTAGCATGGCACCACAATCGACCAACACCTGCAATTTTATAACCATAATTTAATTGTTCTTTCCATCCCACGTTGTGCTACTCTCGACCATCTCATTGTAGCATTGTTGTACAACTAACTCGTAGTTGCAGCATCCACACACCTACAAGATCGATTTTCGTTGTTGTACTCTCCCAAACTACCACAGCCCAAATTTCCCCACAACATCTACATCTTGCTTGAGCCATTACCAACCAGTCCTCTTTCAGTACGTACGATATCCGCTCCATCACTATTTCTCCACGTCGTTATTCTATTCCAGCAGTGAATTAAATGGAGGCTTCTACATTCAAAAGGCACAAAGGTCAAAATGCAGCTGTAAATTAAACGAAGGTGTCTACATCAAAGGCATGAGGGTAATTAAGTTTGGAGGTGTCGAACACAGTGCACCTTGACACTGCATAACCCTACCCCGCTTCTACGTGATCCATTGTTCTCTCACCGTGTCCACATATCAGTCCCTTTTACAGGCCTTCAGCCCATCTTCCACGTTGTCTACAACCCACACCCCCCTTTGTTCTTCTCTCTCACCAAAAAATCATCATAGTCAACCCAAGTCATGACTTTACAATACATATGCTTTCATTAAATTAGACACTCAATTAATTATATAGTGATATATATATATATATTATAATATATATATAATATATATATATATATAATTGAAATATATTATATAACGTAGAGAAGGTAGAGTGGGTAGTTGGTTAGATCTAATATAGATCGTACATGGGCTATGTTGGAGTCGGCAACTCTCCTAGGGTTACTTCATCTGGGATCCCTGGGGAAGAGGATCAAGTTGGCCCTTGCGAACATTGAAATTATATAATTAATTTAACAACTAATTATTATTTTTAGTCAATTTAATTTTCTTAAATTGTAAGCATAAATTATCGACCATGGCAGCTAAACTGATAAAGTGCAAGTGCATTGTATTTGCTATAAGTTTTTTATGTCGTTAAGGTGATTATGTTATTGTTATCTAATTTAATGTCAAACTCTAGAATCAATATTGAGATGATGTTATTATCTATACTAGGATGTTATTTCTAAGATTTTATTGTTAATTGATTATCCTAGATGTTATCTCTAGAATTAGTTCTAATTGAATTGAGTTTTTAGAATGGTTGGATAATGATTTTAACTCTTTTCAATGAATACGCTAATTTAATATTCTTTTCAACTTATCAATTGTTTTTAGTTTTTTCTGTTGTAGCTAAACAAAGCTAATTTATGAAAGCATGAAATGACATAAAGAAAATCCTAATTTATCAAATTAGAAATGAATTGTTCTTGAATTCAGAAGCTGAGAATGTCTGTCACTCTTATCTACTTGCAACTTTATTTTAAAGCAAAAATAAAAACGGAAACAAGATTACTGAGCTATGAAATTACTAAGCTATGCTAGGCAAATGAATGAAACGAAATTACTGAGTTTATGCTAGGTATAAAGCAAACAAAATGATTGATTTTATACTAGATATTAAGTAAACAAAATGAACAATACAGAGATATATCAAGTGAACCTTGTCGCGAACTTCATTGAACTGCATCTTAAAACATAAAAATAGAGCATCCATGAATTAAATCTATGAAATAACAAAAAGAAAATATAATTACTATAAATCAAATACCTAATCTGCACGCAGGGTCCCTCCACGAGGCAGTTAGTCACCTTAGATCAATAGCGCATAAAATGTATGAAACAAGAACTTTGCATTAAGCGAAAAAGAATTCTCCAGGATACTTCAAATTACATACAGTGGTGCACCCGCTACACAGAGCTGCCATTTTTTTATAGAGTCTTTTGTTAACAATACGAGAAATTTAATCCTACATGACTTCACTATAATCCTTATCAAAACTAAATCATATCGCTTATTTTTCGATTTTCTATTGAAAAAGAAAATCGATGAAATCTCTTAAAACTTGGACTCTGTTCTAGTGCGTTGTCCTGTTGTTGACTGTCATGGTTGATTGTGTTGTAATGTGAGTCTTTTGATGAATTAGCTGGAATAAATATGAAGAAATCCATGAGAGGATCATTCCCTATCTACCCACAAACTCTTTTGCTGAGTTGGCGCACTTGAACCCTGTCAACAATGGAAGTAGTTGCAGATTTGTGGATTAGATGCAAAATCAGGTCAATTATGTAGCTGCGTGTAAAATTTAATAGAACAATAAGGAATACTGACAAAATATGAAAAAAAGGACATATGAATGTTTACCTTATCAAAAACTTATGTTTACTGCATTTATTTGGATGATAGCGATAAGAAAAAGGAGGTAAAGATGGACGAAAAGGATGTCAAGATAAAGCAGTTCTTGGACTCTACATTACCCCACACTGGAGGTTTTGCATGTCCTCATACAACACAAAATTGTCATTTTTTTGTATGTATTTAGATACCTTTTCCAACAGATCCAGGTTTCACTTTCTTCTTCTTCTTGGTAGTTACTTCCATCCTTGGTTTCTTCATAAGGATCTTGTACTTCAAGTTAATGATTTCTATTTTCATGGCCTTGTTTTCTTTCTTCAAATTCTTGTTCTTTTTATAACATAGAATTAAGTGAAGAATGAGGTTATCACTTTTGGAAATTTGAATTCCATTTTGTGCCTTCAGCATTTGATTTTCAATTTTGAGGTACTTATTTAATTTCTCCAGCTCAAAGATTTCTTGTTTCAAGACATTAGATGTTGGAGGTTCTTGTGGCTCATTAAACTAGTTGCTTCCTTCTTCTGGGCTCTAAATTGATCCTTTGACTATTGCTTCCTTTCTCTCCAATGATTCTTTGTAATCATAGATTTCTTGTTGAATAAGATCAATACTTGGGCTTTGTACTAGACCTCTTGGAGGTGAAATGAAGGGAGGTGGTGATACCCTTGGTGAAAGTCTCAATGATTCTCTTGGAGAGTTATCGAGATCTTTAGATTTCTCTTTTGACTCAAGATCAATATGCTCTGCAACTTCTAAGGCTGCTTCTTTCAATGTGTTCAACCTGGTGCTTCTTCTCAAACTTGTGGTCGGTATTATTTGAATCTTCTTTTCCTTAGCTTTTGGAATTTCTTTCCGAGGCAAATTCTTTACTTGGAATAAAACCTCAATTTTCTTGTTGGCTTTCTTTCTTCTAAGACTTTCTATGTTCATTTTCTGCAAAATTTATACAATTGGTAGATCATCCTCTGACAATTCTTGTTGATGTTGTGGTCCCTGTTCTATTACTATCTCAATTTTTCTCTTTCTTCCCCTTAGGGTTTTGCTACCACTTGGTTGTTCACAGGTTTTCTCTTCAAAGTGATTTCTCACTAGAAAATCTTCCCAATTATCATCTATGCTTTAAAGATGAAACTCAATTAAAATTTTTACTAACCCATGATGGTACATTGTGTTGTTTATAAGCTGGATTTTCTTTTAAACATTTGCGGACATTTTCTTAAGGCTATACAATATAAAGTATGGAATATTCACTTGATGTTCTTCAAGGAAATTCATCAATAGCCTAATGTGATAGAAAAACATACACCCAAATCGGCCTTCGCAAGTAACAAATTTCTGAAGGATAAGGAGCAAATTTCTCCACTTACTTTTGAGGGTAGAGCTAGGAATACCTTTTCTGAAGACAAAAGTATCCATGTTTAGGTTTTTTAAGAAAATTTTCCATTCTTCCCCTTCGATTCCTCTATTCTTGAACCACTTTTCTCCAGCTCTAGGTAGTCCAGTGGCTTCTGCAATTAGGGACTTCGTCACTACAAACTTGACATTGCCTATTTCAACTTTTGTTCCATCAAAAGATCGTGCAAAGGTTTTTGTCACCTCCCTATGGAAACCATCAAACTTTTCTATGAAATCTAACCACTGATCTTTTTATAACAATTCTCTAGTCTGGGGGTATCCTTCCAAAAATTTCCTTCTTGTTGGTTTTGTTCGAACAACAATGCCCATGGTGAGAGATGTTTCGTCTCAAGAACTATTTTACTTGACAAGGAAAATAGTCTCAGTAGGGTTTTCATTCTAGGATGGAGAGACTGTATGAATTGAAAGAATGAGAGAATGGGCAAGTATAATGAAGGTTCACGAAGATGAGTAAGTCATTTGAATGCATTTATTTCAATGATTCGATGATCAAATTGATGGATCTGAAATGAGTATGGGATAGGAGTTGAAATGGTGGTGGATTATAATGGATTTGACAAGGGACTATCATCCATGAACTGCAATGATTTCAAATTTTTTCGGTAATGTTATGTCCACGTAATTCATATATGAAATATGTTAACGCCTATTGCAAAATTAAAGTGTTACATACCTTAGATTTATTTGCTAACCTTTTATTTGTCCTTTGATGTCATTTGCAGGTACTTTGCACTTTGAAAGGAGTCAATCATTTCTTCAATTTGAGCTACCAAGTGTCCCTGTCAGATTGGTTGCAGAAACCTTATCAGAGCTGCAGAAACTTGCTGGAGCTACAGAAAGTCACTAATTATGTGCTAATTTTTATTTTTATTTTCAAGAAAGGAATGTTTAGAAAAAGGGATTTTTTTTAGAAAAAATGATTAAGAGAAAATTTAAGGTGCCAACAAGAGTTGTTTTTCACTTTAAATTTTTTGTATAAGCATGCCAGCAGCTTGTTGGTTATTTCAGTTTATACAATATTATTTTTTAATTAATTATTTATATATTATTTATATACTATTTATATATGAACAAGAAAATTAATCTCTAAGTGGAAAAGAAGAAGAATTTTTCTCAACCATCTTCAATTCTGAGTTATGAAAATTTTGACAAATTCTTCTTTTGTCAATGGCTTATGATAAAGTATAAGTTGATGTCCATTCATTAAAAGAGGAATTTTCTCTTGATCAATAGTCCTGATTCTAATTGCACCATTGTCAAAGACATTTTCAACTTCATAAGGGCCAAGCTAGTGAGTTTGGAATTTTCCTTGGAAGTTCTTGAAATTTGAATCAAAAAGTAATTCCCAATCTCCTAGATGAAATTTTCTTTCTTTGATGTATTTGTCATGCCATATGGATCTCTATTGTTAAACTAGGCTGGTCTTCTGGAAGGCATCTTGTCTTATTTCATCAAGGTCATTGAGTTGTCCCATCCTTCACTTTTGTGCTTCTGATAAGTCAAGATCCAACTAGACTATTGTTTTATAGGTTTGGATCTGGAACTCTATTGGAAGTAAAAATTGCTTCCCATAAACAAGTTCGTAGGGAGTATGTCTTGTAGTGCTTCTCCATGCAGTTCTATAAGCCCACAAATCTTTTGGAAGATTTTTTGCCCAGTCCTTCCTATGTAAGTGTATAGTCTTGGTAAGAATTGCTTCAATCACCTTGTTTGTAGACTCAACTTGTCCATTGGCTTGTGGATGGTATAGAGTAGATTTCTAACACTTGATTTTGTATTGTTCCACGAGCTTTTGCACTAATATGGATGTAAGTTGTGTTCCTTGATCTGTTACAATTTCTCTTGGGACACCAAAACAAGTGAAAATGTCCTAAAAAATAAACGAAACTACAACATTTTCAGTAGCAAAAGGAAATTCTTTAGCTTCTACCCATTTAGTGACATAATCAGTACATACCAAAATATACCTTTTTTGTTTTGAAGGTGGATTGATTGGACCAACAAAATCTAATGCCCATTTCTCAAAACGTTCAATTAGTACTTGAGGTTGTAATGGAATTTCATTTGAAAGAGTAGGTTTCCCCATCCTTTGAAAACTATCACATCTCTTAACATATTCCTTAGTATACTTGAAAATGGAAGGCCAATAATATCCTACGATACATATCCTCCACATGATTCATCATGGCATTCTTTAAGTATTTCTAGTATCTCATCTTCTCGAACACATCTTGTGATGATGACATCTAGTCTTCTTTTGTACAATTCTTCGTTTATCCATGAGTAAGATGTGTTGTTGTGAATTATCCTCCTCTTTTCTCTAGGAGACAAATGAAATGGTAATTTCCCAGTAGCTAAATAATTAGAAATATCTGCATACCAAGGTGATTTAGTAGATACTGCAAAAAGATATTCATCAAGAAATTTATCCTCTATAGGTTTATCATTGTTATCATTCTGAATTCTAGATAAAAAGTTAGCACTTGTATTATGTCTTCCCGGTCGATCTAGAATGGTGATGTTGAATTCTTCCAATAGTAAGAGCCATTTGGTTATTCTGCCATTAGTGATTGTTTTATTCATTAGATATATAATGGAAGAATGGTCTGTGTGAATGAAAGTTTCATAGCTAGTTATATAATGTCTAAATTTATTAATGGCATGAACTACAACTAAAAACTCCTTCTCAGTTACAGTATAATTTAGCTATGTTGGAGTTAAATTTTTACTGGTATAATAAATTGCATAAGGAGTAAGGTATTTTTGTCTTAACACAACTCCTAAGATTGTGTTTGAAGCATTGATTGATATATGGAAAGGCAATTTCCCATAAGGTCCTTTAAAAATGGGTGCTTCAGAGATTTTCTTTTTCAAAGTTTCAAAGACATTTTGACAATCAGAATCCCAAATGAATTCACAGTCTTTGGTAAGTAGTTTGAAGAGTGGAGACACAATTTTTGTGAAGTTTTCTATGAATCTTCTATAGTATCCAGTAAAACCAAGAAAACTCCTAACATCTTGTTGACAATTTTGCACTGATAATTTAGAAATGACCTCTACTTTAGATGAGTCTACCTTAATTCCATCTCTTGAAATATGGTGACCTAAAACAATTCCTTCATTAAACATCATAAAACATTTCTCATGACTTAATGAAAGATTTTTTTCTTTACATATTATTGGAATTGTTTCTAATTTTTCTAGTGCTTCTTCAAAACAATCTCCATAAACTGTGAAATCATCCATCTATACATCCACACAATCATGAATAAGATCAAAGAAAATTCAGAGAACTGCTTTTTGGAATGTTGCTGGAGCATTGCATAATCCAAAAGGAAGTACTCGGTAAGCATAATTTCCCCATGGACAGGTAAATGTGATTTTATCTTGATCCTCAGGTGCTACCTGAATTTGATTGTATCCACTAAAACCGTCCAAAAATGAAAAAAACTTTTTCCCTGCTAATGTGTCTAAGACTTTGTCTATGAAAGGAAGTGGAAAGTAGTCTTTCAATTTTTCTTTATTCAATTCCATGTAATTGATACATACTCTCCATTTCCCATTTTTCTGAGGAACCATTACTAGGGGTGAAACCCACTGATTGTTTGATATTGGATAGATGAAGTTTACATTTAGCAGTTTTTGTAATTCCTTCTTAACAATTTCTTTCAGATTTGGATTCATTATTCTTTGTGGTTGTCTAACTTGTCTCGCACTCTATTCAATGTAGATATGATGCATGCAAGTCTTAGAATTAATTCCTCTCATATCAGTGTATTCCCATGCATAAGCAAAAAAGTGTTTTTGTAAAATTTCTACCAGTTGGTTTTTCTGTAATTCTTCCAGGTTTTCATTAATGTTCAAAGTTTTGTCTGAAAAAATTTCTATCGAATAATTTCCAAATTTTTCCATAGAGTGTAAAGACACTTGTCTAGATGATAGATATTTGATTTGACTATGGTCAAAATGTGGCGAGGGTTCATTATTTTCCATTATATTTAAAATTTGGTCCTCCTCACTTGTCCAGTAGTGAAAACATGTTGTATATCATCATCATCATCTATCCATTTCTCACTTTCTATTTCTATTATTGTTTTTGCAAGTGGATACAATGTAAATTTCTTTGTAGAACTTCCATCTGAGATAAAAATGTCACCTGATCTACAACCGATGAAAGCATCAGTCAGAGCTAACCAAGCTCTTCCTAGGATTAATGTATGTCCTCCTAAATTATTCTTGGGTGTTAAAACCATGAAGTCGACATGATATTCCCAAGAATCTAAGGATACACAAACATATTCTAACACACCATCAAGTTTAATTACAGACTTATCTGCTAATTGCAACAATGTTGGTGTGCATTGAAGATTAGGAAGCCTTAATGAATCCATGATTTGTTTACTCATTATGTTTATGGCTACTCTTAGAACAATCAGTGTGTTTGGTATTTAAATTCCATTGATGTGAATTTTCACAATGGGGCTCCCTGGATCTAGATATTTTTGTAATGTTTCTTTCCCCATCATGATGTCTGCAATTTTCCCAACTAATTGAATTCTTTTTATGTCTTTTATTTTTCTTCCTGATCTTTGAGTACTCAATTCCTTGATTGTTTTTGCAAAAATTGACATTTCTTTTATAGCTTGCAATAAAGGAATTTTTATACAAACATTTCTTAATTCATCCAGCATATTGTAATCAGGCAATGTGATTTGTTTTTCTACTCCATCAATTTTCAACTATTCAGGAAAAGGTGGTTTAATGGATATTGAGGGTTGTTCTATAATAGGAGTATCATCAAAATTTATAGGAACATTCTATGTTTGATTATTTTCTTT
Organism: Pinus taeda; assembly: GCA_000404065.3. Taxonomy (NCBI): domain Eukaryota; kingdom Viridiplantae; phylum Streptophyta; class Pinopsida; order Pinales; family Pinaceae; genus Pinus; species Pinus taeda. Next base: position 261,118 of record APFE031739594.1, read on the forward strand.
TTGAGGAAGAGAGATTTCTCCTTCTTCAGATTGATTTTTATCTTTTTGAAGACTTGTCCTTTCTTCCTAAATAACAACATGGGGTTTTCTTTGTAATACTCTACCAGATCTTAATTGAACATTATTTATATCTAATGGAGTTATTACATAGGTCTGAGGATTGTGCCCCTCCATATTGTAAACAAGTTGTGACATTTTATTATTTGGATTTGGATGTGTTTGAGCAAGTAATTGATTTGGTTTTTGTGCAAATGGTAGGGAGAGATGTGGATTTTGATTTTGGATTTGAACTTGAGGTAATTGATTAGCTTGAGGAATTTGATTAGATTAACGTAAGAATTGTGGTGGGAAATTAGGATAGGATGGTGAATATTGTTGATATTGAGCATAAGCCCCATAAGGATTTTGCCGTCCCTGATTCCGAGATTGTGATTGTGGCTGAGCCCAAGGCTGCTAAGATGGATTCCAATTGTTTTGTGAAGACTGGGAAAATTGTTGTGATTTAAATCCTTGTGGTTGATTTGTTTGACAGTTCTTCCATGCTCTTTTGGTAATAAAATAAAGAGGGTCTACTTGTTCTGGTATTCCTTCATCATTAAATACAGCCTTAAGACTTGGTAAGGAAGGAAATTCTTAGTTTCATGGTTATCTGCACATATAGCACAAGTTTCTATGGTTTTTAAATCTAAAGGACATTCTCTTAGAGCATGCTTCTTTCTACACTTGGGAAAAAAGATGGATAATGCAACATTTTCAAAATTTTGCTTGTTTTGTATTTTAAGGGTGTTAATTTGTTCACTCAGACTCCCTAAAATATCTATCTTAAAAGTATCAAGCAAACTTCCTAATTCTACCCTACTGACTGTTCGAGCTGTAGATTTATTGATTTTTGATAAGAGAGGATGCATAGGACTTTTTCCAACTTGTGCTTTACCCCTTGAGATATGTACACATAGATCAAAAATATCTGAAAATGGTAATTGAGAAATATCTCATTTTCCTGTCATGTTAAGGAGATCAATCCACTCATCTCTGATAGATTTGAGTAGGAAATATTTCAAAGTTTCCTCATCCATACTATCCATTTTTGTCCTTTTAAGATTATAAACAAATCTCTCGACTAAGTCTTCAAGGTTCTCATCTTCTTTTTGTGTCATTTTGAAGACTTTGTCCCTAATGTTGTGAGGCATATAGTAGTCCCTATATTTCTCTAAGAATGATTCTTTCATTTATGCCCATGTCCTTATAGAATTCGTTCCTAGACTCATGAACTATTTCATGTTGAATCCTTTAAGGTAGCAGGGAAAAATTTTAATTTTTTTAGCATCATGTAGATTATCATATGATCTGCATAATACTTTAAATTCAAAGAGAAATGTCTATGGGTTTTCACTTCCTTTTCCATGGAAATTAGGAAGAATAGAAGGTGAAATATTTTTCATTCTCAGGGTTGTATCTTCATCGAAGATAGGAAATCCAAAAGGGCCTTGATCTACTCTACTTCTACCTCCTATTCTGCCTCTATCTCCACCTCCTCCTCCTCCTCTACCTCCTCCTCCAATCCTATTTTGTTCACCATTGAGATTGTGTACCTCTCCTTCTGCTTCTTTAGCCATGATAGATTCTTCAGAACTAATGTAAGAATATTCTAATTCTTCTGGTTCCTCTATCAATGGATAATCAAGATGATTTTCTTGTTCCTCTTCTTCACTGGGAATTTCTAATTCTTCTCCTAGAATTTGTTCACCAGTTGAAGTTAGAAAAAATACTCATGTAGTTGGGAATGTAGGATCTTCTTCAATTATAGCCTCAGTAGATGAAGTAGGTGAAGTTCTGGATTGGATTTCAGATCTTAAGACTTCAGGAAGTCTTTATTGGCCTACGAATGGAATTCGAGTTTGAGTGGGTGGTGTGGAACTTTGAAGTCGTGGTGGAGTGAGTAGATTTGTGGGAATTAAGATGCTTCCTCGTCCTACAAATCTACCTCTACAGCCTCTTTCCCTACGCATATCATGTCTTTTTTTTATATAACTTCTATTTGCATTTCCCCAGCAATGACACCAAAATGTTTTAGTCAATTTAATGTTCCTAAACTGTAAGCATAAATTATCGACCAAGGCAGGTAAACTAATGAAGTGAAAGTGCATTGTATGTGCTAGAAGTCTTTTATGTTGTTAAGGTGATTATGTTATCATTATCTAAGTTAATTTCAAACTCTAGAATCAGTATTGAGATGATTTTATTATCTATACTAGGATGTTATTTCTAAGCTTTTATTGTTAATTGATTATCATAAATGTTATCTCTAGAATTAGTTATGAATGAATTGAGCTTTAAAAATGGTTGGATAATGATTTTAACTCTTTTCAACGAATGCATTAAGTTAATCTTCTTTTCAACTTATCAATTGTTTTTGGATTTTTATGTTGCAGCTAAACAAAGCTAATTTATGAAGCATGAAATTACATAAAGAAAATCCTAATTTATCAAATTAGAAATGAATTGTTCTTGAATTCAAAAGCTGAGAAAGACTGTCACCCTTATCTACTTGTAACTTTATTTCAATGCAAAAAGAAAAACAAAAACAAGATTACTGAGCTATGAAATTACTAAGTTATGCTACGCAAATGAATGTTACTCAGATTATGCTAGGTATAAAGAAAATGAAATGACTAAGTTTATACTAGATATTAAGCAAACATAATGAACGATACAAAGATGTGAACCTAGTCAACTTCATTGAACTGCATCTTAAAACATAAAAATAGAGCATCCATGAATTAAATCTATGAAATAACAAAAGGAAAATTTAATTATTGTAAATAAAAGAACTGATCTGTGTGCAAGGGCCCTCCATGAGGCTGTCAGTCACCTTAGATCAACAGTGCATAAAATATATGAAACAAGAACTTTGCATTAAGCAAAAGGAATTCTACAGGATGCTTCAAATTACATAGAGCGACACACCCGTTACACAGAGCTACTATTGTTTTCATAGATTCTTTTGATAAAAATATGAGAAATTTAATCCTACAGGACTTCACTATAATCCTTATCAAAACTAAATCATATCGCTTATTTGTCAATTTTCTATTAAAAAAGAAAATTGATGAAATCTCTTAAAACTCAGACTTTGTTCCAGTGTGTTGTCCTGTTGGTGACTATCATGGTTTACCGTGTTGTAATGCAGATCTTCTAGTGAATTAGCTCGAGTAAATATGAAGAAATCCATGAGAGGATCATTCCCTATCTACCCATATAATCCTTTGCTAAGCTGGTGCACTCGAACCCTATCAACAATGGAAGTAGTTGCAGATTTGTGGATTAGTTGCATAATCGGGTCAATTCTGTAGCTGCATGTAAACTTTAATAGAACAATAAGGCATATTAAAAAAATATGAAAAATAGGACATATGAATGTTTACCTTATCAAAGCATTATGTTTACTGCATTTATTTGGATGATAGCAATAGGAAAAAGGAGGTAAATATGGACAAAAAGGGTGTCAAGATAAAGCAGTTTTTGGACTCTACAATTTTATATATAAAAAATGAGTATATTCTTATACTCCCAATGTACCTATGTGGCATAGCAAGGAATTTTTTTAAGGAAGGCTATTATAACATTATCAAGGAATACTGAAGGATACATGTGTTTCATTGTCAAATTTGACGAAACTATTAACGAATACAACATGGATTCCAAGTGAGAACTGAAGGAAGGACGATTTTCCTACAAGGATGTTTTAATCACACATTGCAAGTTAATACATTAAGAGGGACTATCCAAGGGAAAAAATTTAATATCGCTATTAGTACAAGCAACAATGAAAATTAAATAAATATTAATCTAGCAAATCGATTGCTAATTTCAGATGCCAATGTAGGCGAAACAACAAATATTTTTGGAAATAAATGTCAAATTAATTATTTACAAATACAGTAGATCATTATGAGTACATAACCCAATTTTGTGTTGTAAAAATGTATGACATGGAGGTTGACATAATTCTTGGTCAACCTTGGTTTAGAGAATTGGGTGTGTTCATGTTAAACATAGAGAAAAAAAAATGACGTTTTCTTATAAGGGAAAGATGATCACATTTCATGACATGACAGTAAATTCAAAATCGATAATGTCCTCATCATAAAATTTTAAAGATGTCATGAAATTAATAGCTCAAAGGAATCAAAACTCAATACCAAAGAAGCAAAAATAGCTTGAGGAGGTTATATCCAATAAAAACGAAGAAATTTTTCATTTAAAAGATCATATCTAGAAACTTCTTGCACAAGTCAAAAAGTGTAAAACTAAGAAGCACAAGTAAACAAGAAAAATAAAGGTTTGACAAGAAATTCAACGAAAGTCTATCAGAGAAAGAAGAGGAAAATTTATGCTTCAAAGACCTTAACAAGAAATTATTAGAACAAATCAAGTGTTTAAAAAACGAGAAGCTTGAATGCCAAAATAAAGTTGACTCAGAAAATGAGGAATGGTTACGTCTCAAAAATCATAACCAAAATCTGCTCAAATAGATTAAAAAATTGAAGGATGATAAGAAATCATTGATTAATAGGTTCGAAGAAATTCTCGCAAGGGAAGCATCAAAATCGCTAGATGTAGTAGTCTAAGTTGGGAAAGAAGAAACAAACACCGATTACACTAATCTCATAGTTTAAGGAAATCCAAATCCTATTGAAGTGAAGATGAATACAGATGTTGTAGTTCAAATGAAGGAAATTCCAAGTGAAGATTTTGTAACCAACTTGATGACATCATAACCTAAAGTAAATCAGAATCTAACCACACATATGATAAGGGAAACCAAAATAACTCTTTATCTACATCCAAATCATAAGAATAAACATCTTAATCAACCTACAAATTCGTATCACTCAGAACATAAACAACAAACTTATGTTCCAAAGAACACTGAAGTACGCACAACTCAGTCCAGTGATAACAATTCATCACAAATTTCCAGTAATCAAAAGATTTCACAAAATATTAATTTAGGATGGTCAGATCCTTCCTCCATGCGATAATTTTATGTATTACTCCAAGGATCATATCAACTTGTATCGACAAAGATGATTGTCCCAAGACGATAAGCCATTCATATTAGAAAAAGAGATCAAGTCCTTCCATCAAAAAGCTTTGAGAACACAGAATTTTGAAGGGGAAGGCAATGTTATGAATATAATTTATGTACAAATAATAAAAATAGATAATAAATAATAACCAAAATAATATGTAATTAACTAGTAATTGAGTTAAACAAAGAGGCATGTCTCTACAGACATGCCTATTTGTGAAGGGGTACTTACTTGGCTATATATACAGGACCCTCATCTCCAATTGTGATATCATTTTTACTCATACATTTTAATATATATTCTTGTATCTCAATGGAGATCTTTATATTACAAGTCTTCTGGAGTATTTGACTTGAAGAACAAACTTTGTTTGTTCCAACAACTTCATCAACTCTTAAAAACTACTTTGTAATATCTTCATGATCATGCATGCTCAAAGATTCAAATTGCATTGTACAACCTTGGAGTTTAGCTTTATTTACCTTGTTGTCTCCTTTATATTAGTTGCTCGTATTTTCATAGATTTCTTTAGGAGATGTGCAATCCATCACATTCACAAGCTTTGATTCAGGTAGGCACACAATCAGGGAATTTGTTGCTTTAGAATTGCATGTGAACTCCAAATTCTAATCTTTGGTAACCACTATTGGAGGTCTTTGATATGCTTCTTCCATAACATCCCACATATCATCTCCAAGTGATTGAATGTAGGTATTCATCCTCACTTTTCAAAACACATTATTTGTTCCATTGAACATAAGTGCTCTGTTGGTATGACCTCTTTCCTGGTTTGTCATGGTCCTTGATATTTCTTCTAGTTTTTAAACTATTTTGAATTAACCTTCTCTAATAACAATTGTTGGAAACCAGGACAATTCTGAGAGGGGGGGTGAATCAGTATTGTAGCAATTTTACCAAATTAAAATCTCTTTTCACTATGTGTAAAAACAATAATATAGTAAAGAGCACTTTGAAAAATAATTTAAATAACCGTAACAGAGATCAACAATCACAATGGAACACAAAAGAACAAGTAACTTGCATAACTTCTCTTCAATTCATTCATAGGGAAAGCTACAACTTCTTGTTACAATTTCTCTGGCTACAACCAGCGGGAACCTATAACTCCTTGATTTATCAGCTATAGCTGAATGGAGCTACAACCAAAACTATTCTCCAGCACCCACTGGAAGGAGCACCAACCCCTAATCAGAAAGCTACAACTTGATTTAGACACTCATTATTCCATCTTTCATCCATTTTCACACTAGGATCAATGATTTCCTTCTCTGCTTTCAAAAACAATGAATCCCTCAAACACCAACACCTTCATAAATTTCTAATCACTAAGAAACAAACACCTTTAGCAATTTATGTTTTATGATAAAGACACCATACCAACACCTCACTACAACAAAAGCTCAGTCTTCAAAAAAAAATGTACACATTCTACTTGATCAAGCCTGCTTAAAAAGAATTTGTCTTGATATTTTTGGCTTCTTTTTATTTTATTTGATTGTTGCATGCTTCCTTATTTTTTCCTTTTTCTTGTTCACCTCAATCTTCTAGACATGTTCTCCAAGTTATACGACCTCAACAACCATTCTCTACAAGTTAAACTAAGTTTTTCTGCATATTTTAGCAATTCTGCCTTTCTTACAGAGTTTAGCAGTGTGTCTGTTATTTTTATTTGTTGTTCAATTTTGGCTTAACTACCAAAAACTACAGTCAAAATGGCAGTTTTTCTTTTCTATCTTTAAGCTCATTTTGCTTGGATCCCTTACCTGTTTTTTCGCCATAGAATCAGTCTCCACGACCACTGCCTTAATGCTTTGGGTGTTAAGCCCTTTTGAGTCTTGTCGGGAGCCTTTTTCATTTTGTTAACGGCTCTGCTCCATTGTTCGCACTTCTACGTAAAGCGAACACACCAAGTGCTAAGGTCGGAGCTCCCAAGCTCCCAACTTTTTTATTAATTGGAATTCTTAAAAAGTTACACATTCCGAGATCTGTGGATGGCCCCACATTCTCTTGTCGACACACCCTTTGTCATGTTCCTATGCGAAACAATCCAAGGAGTTGGTGCTTAGACACTCTTCTAGCCTCCACAGTTCTTTATATATATGTGCTCTTAATTTCTTCTTGTGGAATGGGGCCATGTGTGGGTGATTAGCCTGTATCTCCCTTCCTCCCACCATGCACATTTATGTGCTCCACAATAACCCATCGGGGTCTAACCTCTGAGTTGACGTGTTCATGGGGATTGCCTGACATTTCTCTGATTGGTTTTCATTGTACTACCATGGCACATTGTTTGTTTCCCAACGCGTTTCGCTAAGCTCATTTAACAATGCTGTCGGGGTAAAGCCTATGGGATGAGTTTTTTGTGGGTCCTCCTGATGCCTTTTTAATTAGTTTTCACTACTATCAATGCTAACCTATCAACGTGAAGCGTGTTCCGGCTCCCGCTACTTGGTAATACCTCTTACACACCAGTTTTAAATCTTTCGGACTCATCCTACTAGGATTACATCACTCTTTCCATGTGTCGACTCGTGAGTGGCGACACATGTCACAGAGAAAAGGGCCACTTGGGTGCCCAAAAACATTGAATCCACTTGCCACATGTCCAAAAAGGAGGTAAATATGGACAAAAAGGGTGTCAAGTTAAAGCAACAATGAAAATTAAATAAATATTCATCTAGCAAATCGATTGCCATTTCAGATGCCAATGTAGGCGAAACAACAAATATTTTTGGAAATAAATGTCAAATTAATTATTTACAAATACAGTAGATCATTATGAGTACATAACCCAATTTTGTGTTGTAAAAATGTATGACATGGAGGTAGACATACTTCTTGGTCAACCTTGGTTTAGAGAATTGGGTGTATTCATGTTAAACATAGAGAAAAAAAAATGATGTTTTCTTATAAGGGAAAGATGATCACATTTCATGACATGACAGTAAATTCAAAATCGATAATGTCCTCATCATAAAACTTTAAAGATGTCATGAAATTAATAGCTCAAAGGAATCAAAACTCAATACCAAAGAAGCAAAAATAGCTTGAGGAGGTTATATCCAATAAAAACGAAGAAATTTTTCATTTAAAAGATCATATCTAGAAACTTCTTGCACAAGTCAAAAAGTGTAAAACTAAGAAGCACAAGTTAGAACAAGAAAAAGAAAGGTTTGACAAGAAATTCAACGAAAGTCTATCAGAGAAAGAAGAGGAAAATTTATGCTTCAAAGACCTTAACAAGAAATTATTAGAACAAATCAAGTGTTTAAAAAACGAGAAGCTTGAATGCCAAAATAAAGTTGACTCAGAAAATGAGGAATGGTTACATCTCAAAAATCATAACCAAAATCTGCTCAAACAGATTAAAAAATTGAAGGATGATAAGAAATCATTGATTAATAGGTTCAAAGAAATTCTCGCAAGGGAAGCATCAAAATCGCTAGATGTAGTAGTCTAAGTTGGGAAAGAAGAAACAAACACCGATTAAACTAATCTCATAGTTTAAGGAAATCCAAATCCTATTGAAGTGAAGACGAATACAGATGTTGCAGTTCAAATGAAGGAAATTCCAAGTGAATATTTTGTAACCAACTTGATGACATCATAACCTAAAGTAAATCAGAATCTAACCACACATATGATAAGGGAAACCAAAATAACTCTTTATCTACATCCAAATCATAAGAATAAACATCTTAATCAACCTACAAATTCGTATCACTCATAACATAAACAACAAACTTATGTTCCAAAGAACACTGAAGTACGCACAACTCAGTGCAGTGATAACAATTCATCACAAATTTCCAGTAATCAAAAGATTTCAAAAAATATTAATTTAGGATGGTCAGATCCTTCCTCCATGCGATAATTTTATGTATCACTCCAAGGATCATATCAACTTGTATTGACAAAGATGATTGTCCCAAGACGATAAGCCATTCATATTAGAAAAAGAGATCAAGTCCTTCCATCAACAAGCTTTGAGAACACATAATTTTGAAGGGGAAGGCAATGTTATGAATATAATTTATGTACAAATAATAAAAATAGATAATAAATAATAACCATAATAATATGTAATTAAATAGTAATTAAGTTAAACAAAGAGGAATGTCTCTACAGACATGCCTATTTGTGAAGGGGTACTTGGCTATATATACAGGACCCTCATCTCCAATTGTGATATCATTTTTACTCATACATTTTAATATATATTCTTGTATCTCAATGGAGATCTTTATATTACAAGTCTTCTGGAGTATTTGAATTGAAGAAAAAACTTTGTTTGCTCCAACAACTTCATCAACTCTTAAAAACTACTTTGCAATATCTTCATGATCATGCATGCTCAAAGATTCAAATTGCATTGTACAACCTTGGAGTTTAGCTTTATTTACCTTGTTGTCTCCTTTATAGTAGTTTCTCGTATTTTCATAGATTTCTTTAGGAGATGTGCAATCCATCACATTCACAAGCTCTGATTCAGGTAGGCACACAATCAGGGAATTTGTTGCTTTAGAATTGCATGTGAACTCCAAATTCTAATCTTTGGTAACCACTATTGGAGGTCTTTGATATGCTTCTTCCATAACATCCCACACATCATCTCCAAGTGATTGAATGTAGGCCTTCATCCTCACTTTTCAAAACACATAGTTTGTTCCATTGAACATAAGTGCTCTGTTGGTATGACCTCTTTCCTAGTTTGTCATGGTCCTTGATATTTCTTCTAGTTGTTAAACTATTTTGAATTAACCTTCTCTAATAACAACTGTTGGAAACCAGGACAATACTGAGAGGGGGGGTGAATCAGTATTGTAGCAATTTTACCAAATTAAAATATCTTTTCGCTATGTGTAAAAACAATAAGATAGTAAAGAGCACTTTGAACAATAATTTAAATAACCATAACAGAGATCAACAATCACAATGGAACACACAAGAACAAGTAACTTGCATAACTGCTCTTCAATTCATTCATAGGGCAAGCTACAACTTCTTGTTACAATTTCTCTGGCTACAACCAGCGGGAACCTATAACTCCTTGATTTATTAGCTATAGCTGAATGGAGCTACAACCAAAACTATTATCCAGCACCCACTGGAAGGAGCACCAACCCCTAATCGGAAAGCTACAACTTGCTTTAGACACTCATTATTCCATCTTTCATCCATTTTCACACTAGGATCAATGATTGCCTTCTCTGCTTTCAAAAACAATGAATCCCTCAAACACCAACACCTTCAGAAATTTCTAATCACTAAGAAACAAACACCTTCACCAATTTATGTTTTATGATAAAGACACCATACCAACACCTCACTACAACAAAAGCTCGGTCTTCAAAACAAAATGTACACATTCTGCTTGATCAAGCCTGCTTAAAAAGAATTTGTCTTGATATTTTTGGCTTCTTTTTATTTTATTTGATTGTTGCATGCTTCCTTATTTTTTCCTTTTCCTTGTTCACCTCAGTCTTCTAGACATGTTCTCCAAGTTATCTGACCTCAACAACCATTCTCTACAAGTTAAACTAAGTTTTTCTGCATATTTTAGCAATCTTGCCTTCTTTACAGAGTTTAGCAGTGTGTCTGCTATTTTTATCTGTTGTTCAATTTTGGCTTAACTACCAAAAACTACAGTCAAAATGGCAGTTTTTCCTTTCTATCTTTAAGCTCATTTTTCTTGGATCCCTTACCTATTTTTTCACCATAGAATCAGTCTCTGCGACCACCGCCTTAATGCTTTGGGTGCTAAGCCCTTTTGAGTCTTGTCGGGAGCCTTTTTCATTTTGTTAACGGCTCTGCTCCATTGTTCGCACTTCTACGTAAAGCGAACACACCAAGTGCTAAGGTCAGAGCTCCCAAGCTCCCAACTTTTTTATTAATTGGAATTCTTAAAAAGTTACGCATTCTGAGATCTGTGGATGGCCCCACATTCTCTTGTCGACACACCCTTTGTCATGTTCCTATGCGAAACAATCCAAGGAGTTGGTGCTTAGACACTCTTCTAGCCTCCGCGGTTCTTTATATATATGTGCTCTTAATTTCTTCTTGTGGAATGGGGCCATGTGTGGGTGATTAGCCTGTATCTCCCTTCCTCCCGCCATGCACATTTATGTGCACCACAATAACCCATCGGGGTCTAACCTCTGAGTTGACGTGTTCATGGGGACTGCCTGACATTTCTCTGATTGGTTTTCATTGTACCACCATGGCACAGTGTTTGTTTCCCAACGCCTTTCGCTAAGCTCATTTAACAATGTTGTTGGGTTAAAGCCTATGGGATGAGTTTTTTTGTGGTTCCTCCTGATGCCTTTTTAATTGGTTTTCACAGCTATCAATGCTAACCTATCAACTTGAAGCATGTTCCGGCTCCCGCTGCTTGGCAATACCTCTTACACACCAGTTTTAAATCTTTTGGCCTCATCCTACTGGGATTACATCACTCTTGCCATGTGTCGACTTGTGAGTGGCGACACATGTCACAGAGAAAAGGGCCACTTGGGTGCCCAAAAACATTGAATCCACTTGCCACATGTCCATTTTCATGTCATCTTCCTCCATTATTTGGGCCAATCATGAGTTTCCACCTATCCTCCTAGAGGAGAGAAAAAATATCCTTTGAGGTCTTGTTTTGCAACCATTTCTTTCGTTAAATTGTTTTTCCAAAAACCACCAGCTCCAAGCCCTCTCCTCGACACCACTTCTGAGAGGATTGTGGTTTTGGGAGGAGTCTCCCCATAAAATATCTCCATTGTTGATCTATGCGATCAACCGCGTGGGAGACCACTTCCCATGACCACCAAGACCTTTATCTATGGTGTTGTTATAAATCTTCCACGTAGCCTGACGCTTTCCTCCCAACGCTTAGTCGTGTGCACCCTAAGCAAACTTATGGGATACAACTATCGAGTGGGCTCCACCCGCTCAATTCATTCCACTTCACATTTGCACCATATATGAATCCTCTGGGGTGCTCCTACTGGGGTACCATCGCTGGGATGGTGTCATCACACTCCTCCTTTGGCCAATGAACATGCTTTCCACTGCTAATGTGTCTGCTACGTCTTCCTAGATCTTTGCATAGAGGCTGCTCCAGATTTTTTGCTATACTTTGGCAATTTTCTAAACTTGGCTATGTACCAAGGCTCCTCCACACTTCTTCTAACTCTATGAGCTTGATTTGGAGTCATAAAGCTTTGACTAGCTCTGTCTTTCAAACCAAGAGGCCATTTTCGAACTTCTGCATACCACTGGAAATATTTTTCATAGCTCTTTCCATCTAAGTGGGTTTCACTTGCTTCTGAGATGATCTAGTGCTTCAAAATTGGCTCTAGTGCCACTACATTGATTTTGATCTTTTGTTGCTCCTTGAGGTTTGTCTTTGACACCTATGCCTCCTGTTGACATCAATGACAACATATTTCCAATAATTTCTGGAGTCACGGTTACTATTACACTAAAACGTGTAGTTGTTAATAAAAGGACGCATCACCAGAGTTAACGAATCCACGAGAGGCAATTAAACACATGTCGCAAAACACATGAGGAGTGTTGGTTTATCTAGTGTCCAACAATATCCCCCCTAGCATGATCTAGGTGTGATTCAAACTCGAGACCTTTAGCTATGATACCACTTGTTGGATTCCCGATTTTCGTTACACCAAAACGCACAGGTGTTAGTAAACGAGCGCATCACCAAAATTAACAGATCCATGAGAGGCGGTTGAGCACATGTCACGAAACACTTGGGGAGCATTGGTTTATACAATGTCCAATAGTTGCTCCCTTTAAACTAAATACTTCCCTGCTTCCTACTCCAGAATTTGGAAAATGTATGTTCCTTCCAATCATGCTCCTAGGCTCTGAGTCTTTCACCTCAGTCATAAGTGCCATGTACCTTGTGTACCTTTTTGGCTTCTTTCTTTTCCTGAGCATAGACCTAGCCCACTTGGCTCTCCTCCTCCATTTTTTGGGAGTTGTTGACTTAGTGGCTTCCTCCAATCATCTTTGTCTCTTCTCCTCATCATCCTGTTGGTCAACCCACTTGCCAATTAGATGAGACTCAAACTGTGATATTGTTTTAGGCTTCTTCTTAGGAGCTTTAACCTTCTATCGCTCTAAAGACTCCAAATGAGTTTCACTTCCTCAACCCTCATGTGTATACTTTGTGCACTTCCTACCTTTCTACTCAAGGTTGCACCTGCCTCAACTTATACCAAGTACATATTCTTCATCTTCATACGTATTTGATTCTTACATCCAGAAGCTAAGTGATTGAGGTAAGTCTTTCCTTTGATAAAGATGACATCATAACCCTTATCCTCTAGGGTAGCAACATAAACAAGATTCTTCTTCAATCCTAGAATATAGAGGACATCTCTGAGATGGAGAGAACTTAATAGCATGAATGTTTCCACAGTCAATAACATATTGTTGATGAGAGCTTCTGGAGTCCTATGTGAATTATTTGAAGAGCCCAACATTTTGGGTGAACACTTCACCCATATTCAAGGGCAAGAAGCAAATTGATGGAGAGAGCTACCTAAGCTCCTCTTTATTGATGGTGTTGGATATGACCAACAGTAGGGGGTTTCCTCGGTATGAAGTCTCAATTAGACCTCACACCATTTTGGATAGGATCCCCATATTGATATCATCCTAGCTACCATTATATGTGTGTTTTGCTTTTGGAAAACAAATGTAAAGATAAGTGTGAGACCAAGCATACTATGTCAGAAGAATGGCAATGAAATCGACCCTCCGTTGATGACTTGCAGAACATGATACAAGAACATAACAACAACATAATGAGCAAGAGCATGCCTTAAGGAAGAATCAAATAGTTGAGACTAACTAAGACATACACAAGTGAAAGAATGCTAGAAACCAAAAGTGAAATAGTTCACAATTAATCCCTAACATTAGCATTGAACGAGGGGCAAATATTCAAAACCAACTACATGAAACAAAATAGTTCATAAACATATAACCAATGTGTAAACCCACATACATAAACAACAAAAGCATGAATAGTCGTTACAAGTGCCATTAACATGTATGGGAATCAATGCATGAATTGAAGCTTCTCGTTAATATTGTCGCCAATTCAAATACATGTACACAAACTCATCAAAACCCAATAGTGGGATGAGAGTAGTTCATAACATCTTCATGAAATAATACTAGCCTCAAAATCCTTCCACTTATAAGCTACCAAGAGCGAAGGTTTTCAGCTCCTCAAGCACAAAGTAGTAATCCTATGTCTAGCCTAGCTCAAATGCTAAAAGTCATTTTGCATGAAACATAAGGTTACAAAATGAGGAGGGTAACCTGCCTTCTCTTATGACTTTTAAACTCCGTCACGACTTTTGGATTCCTATTTCGTCTTTTTGTCTAATTTCAATATGTATCTTTTACGACAAATATAATGTATTGACAATAATGCGATGACAAGTTTAGAGGAAAAGAATAAGCACTGGTAAGGCTTTATCGCTGCCATGGATATAGTAGTTCAATGCTTGCAGACTCGAACACCCTTATATCGTGGCAGCGTTGATTGATTATATTTTTTATTCACAATGTGGTTGATATGATATTCGTGTATTTAATATATGTGACACCATTTAATATATATTCGTGTATTGTGACCTTTGAATCCTTTTTTTTTTGGGCCCCGGCATTTACATTATTACTCCTCTTTCAATACCATTTAAAGCCTTCGTATTATTTTCACTGGATTTATCACGTTCCTTAGTATGCAGCATTTTAGTATTCCAAGCTTCCAATTTAACCATTGCATTTTCAACACTACTAATTTTCTATCCCTTTTGCATTTTCAACATTGCTAATTTTCTATCCCTTTAGGGCACATTCATATGTGCATAGCATGGAGACCCTTTGTTGCTTTGATTCCCATCATCATCATAACAATGCATTGAAAATTGAAGCTTCTCATTCTTACAATTGTATAATACCATGCTTTGGAAGAACAAATGAGGTTCATGTGGAAAAAAATTTCATAAGATTTGAGTGGTGTGAAGTTAATGTGTTATTTAATATAAATGTTGTATCATTTAAGTGGTGTGATGTTAATGTGTTATTTAATATAAGTGTTGTATCATTTAATGTGTATCTATGATCTTCATTTTATTTCTGGAAAAAGAGGATGAAATAAAAATAATTTTATTTAATTTATAGTAATGATAGTTTTCATGTAAGAGCATGGAAAGCAAATAAAAAATAAAAATAATTTATTTAAAGAATACTTATGTAATAGCTTAAATAATAAATAATCAAAATTGAGACGTTTAAACATGTTTAAATTTGGAACCTAACTCAAAATTCAAGCATTTTAATGGACCTATTAATCGCGGGTGATTGATATTATGTGAAGCCCAAGGTGATGATGCAATTTTAGTGCAACTGCCCTAAAGTATTTGTGAAAATGCATTCTAGAGAGTGTGGGCTAAGGTACAACATGACCAAGGTGTTGATCATGATAATATAGGGTTTCAAAGGTGTAACGGGTAAGGTGAAATATTTATAACCCTAATATAATCAATAGAGTGAAAGCCAAAATGAAGTCCCAACCATTATCACAAGGTGCCTTCACCACATTGCAAAGCATATTATAGAAGATAAAACTTGAAGGTGCATACATTATTAGATCCCTTAAACCCTAATGCATCAATACGACCAATATCTAGGATAAAACACAGGAAATAAATGTAATATGCATCGTGAAGACATGCACATCATTAGGGTTTATGTGGCAACTGGGCCATTGGGAAAGTTAACCAATTCAAAGCATGAACATAACCCTTGAGATCTTGGACAAGTAGAAGGGAGGCCCAAAATTTGGTGGTAAGAAAAATTTTGGGTGGTGTTATAGTAGCTACAAAACTCTCAAAACTGATAGTACCAACTCCCCTAGTCTCGTACTTGCCATAATATCTTAGCTCAATTTGAAACTACATGTCCTTCTCCTTCATGTGGTTGAAATACTCCTTGTTCCTGGTCATGTGGAAGGATGATCTTGAATCAATATACCATACATTGTTGTATATTGAGCTTTCCATGCAATCTATTAATGAGAAATATTTATAAAGCTAATAAGAAAACACATCTACCACAGCTGATGCAACCACATGATCCACATTGGACTCCTTTTGATTAGGAAACTTAGTGGCATAATGCCTGAACTCATGGCAGTGGAAGCACTTGATCTTTGCTTAGATCCTTTCTTCTTATCGCCCTTCTGACTGGACTCAACTACTCCTTCACCCTTTTTTCCCTTGGCTTTGATGTCCTTGCCTCCTAGGGAAAAGTTCTCCTCATCCTCTGTCATAGCTAATCTCCAAACCCTCATCCCTCTCCGGATTTATTCTTCGACACAATCACTCCATAGCCTCTCCCATCCTAGTAGACTTTATCTACCATAAATTGCATCCTATAAATTCTCCCATGACTTATGAAGTCCCATTAGAGCAAGATTTTGTCGCAGCTTCTACAACACCCCTCCAAAATTTTGCTTACGCTTTGATTTTGGATCCTACCTTTCATCATAAAAACTATCGTTTTCACCAGTGTCAAGTGTTCTTGTTTGTTAAGTGTTGCAATGAGTTATTATTTCATGTTAGGTTTGTGATGTTTTAACTTTGTTTTCATGATGACAATTAGGCCTTGTTGACAATAGTTGCATAACTTTTGAAGATAAACACACACTTCTCAAACACAAGTGAAGTCCTACCTTGATCAAGCACGGATTGCATGCCTTTCCTTGAGGAACTGTGCAATCCTCTTACAAAGAGTACTATGTAACTCCCTATGAGACTGAACTCTGCAGTCTTGTGAGGCATGCAATTATTTTGAAAGAAAATTGTGCAATCATCTTGTGAGATGAAACTGTGTAGTCCCTTGTCACAAGGCACTTTGTAATCCATTGTGCAACAAAACTGCATAGTCCCTTGTCACAAGGCACTCTGCAATCCCTTCAACCTCCAAATTGCATAGTCCTTGGGATTAGTCTACTGCACACTCCTAGAAAATAGTAGGTGTGCATTCCTATCTGGCAGTGTGGCACAAGTTTCTATTTTTGATCTTCTGACATGTGTCAGTTAACTATAGGTCCCTCCTTGATTTTAGGCATGCATGTTAGAAACCCTAACAGTAATCTTGTGAGTGCTAATCTATATAAGAGAGGCTCATAGAGATCATTTTCACACGCTAATGGAGCTCTAGTCATTCTCACGAGTTCAAGGAGTTTTGGATTCCACTTGCACTACTTTTCCGGGTAAGTTTCTCAAGTGTCGATTTTTGCTGCTTTTTCTGTCGCTTTTTTTACTTTCATGTTTACAAGTGTTGTTTTCCTTGATTCTTCTTGTAACAAGTTGTTTTTCTATTATTATTAACTTTTATAAGTGTCATTTTAGTATTTTGAGTTTCTTTTCAAGTGTCACATTACATTCCTTGTATTTTCGCCTACCAGTAATTATTGTTGTTGTGTGTATTTATGCATGCATATCTTTCTCCTTTCATTATTTTTTTGCTCGATATTAGTGATTGATTCGAATAATTCTCGGGTTGATCCACACCCTTCCCCAATTCAGTCACAGATCTAGAATCTTCCCTTCTTCCAGAAGAAACTACGCAATCCATGAGCCTTTCTACCCTCCTGAAATGTGCATTATGCAATCTTTCTCAGCAGAAGCCCTTCCTTGCTAGCTACAACTATGCATTGTGCAGTCACTGGCCTCCTTGACTATGAATTATGTAGTCCTTGGCCTCCTTTGACTATGCATTGTGCAACAATTAGCCTCCCTGCCATCTGGAACTTTACACTGCGTAGTACATTCACCATCTTTCTTAGCATAAAATGCACATTTTAAAAATCTAGTGCACAGTAAGCTCCCCTACAATTTTGAAATGCATAGTCATCCTTCATAAGTTGCGCAGTGTGCATTTCCAGTGCCCAGTTGACCCCTCTTGAGCCCAACATTGCACAATCCCTTTTCCCAATGACAATTTTCTGCTTATAAGTTGATTCTCTAGTTGATCTCTTGCAAAACTAACTTAATATTTCCATGAGTGCATATTTTGCAACATGTACTACAAATCTTGAACACATCAGTATTTCATCATCAAGTAGTACCATGCCTCCCAAGAAAGAACCATCAAAGGAGGTCACAGAGAGCAGTATCGAAGAGGACATTAACAGTAGCATGACAAGAGTCCCTATCCTGTTAGACACAGATTGTTATATTGAAACAAATTCTACTGTCACATGGATCATCATCAAAGATGCATTCACTTCAACAGAGTTTGCAGAAGGATTGGAGGATTGGGAAGTCTATGTGAACATATATCGATTAGAGTTCCATATGGTCGCTTGCATATATCCATTACTCTCATATGTAGATGATATCAAGTGGATATTGCAAGGTATAGACACAAAGAGCATGACATTAAACAATATTAGTGGGAAGCAACTTGCCTCCTATCAACCATATGACATTCATTTGATTTACAACTTGCCCAAGCCTGAGAAGCACTTAGATTCTTAATTCTATGCAACGTGGAGTTATCTAAATACTAAAGAAGTGATCAAGTCATGGTGGAAAGAACCGACCAAATTTCGCCAGAAGCCAAATAGTACTTACAAAACCAAGTCCCTCAAAACAGTGTACCAATACTTGATGGTTATGTGTTGTCAAGTCCATGAACACGGAAATAATAAGTCCGTCCCTGAAGGATGGATCTACATGTTGTATATTATCATCACAGAATGAAGGATATTCAGTTGGTCACATCTAGTGTCTCAATAGTTGCAAATCAACTTGAATAAGGTGAAAAACCCACCTAATGGCAAGAAACCATAGTTTTACATGTCTGCTAATTTACTCGATGGAATATGTGCTCACCATGAATTCCCTAGTCTAAGATGGAATGGGATCTCAAGAGATCTCCTTGGACTCCATGTGTATTGCAAATTGTTGTCAGAGTACAGTTACAGGGGAATGTATGATAAACTTATTGAGAATTTCGTCAAGGTTTTGTATCAGATGATCTTTGAGGAAGAAGCCCCTTGCATGTCCCATGAGGCAATGAAGTCATTGGAAGAAGTAGCATATTGTTTTGCATCACCTGACGACACATACCTTCTAGTATTTGGTTTGTAGAAACCTCCACATATTTTTCCAAGATATGTGATATATAAGGTGGTCATGTAGGAGGTTTCCTATCACCTTGGCATAGTTCTTTCTCAGTTGTTGCAGAAGAAGAAGAAGGCACCCTGGCACTCCTTCCTCTACAAGTGGGATCCTATGAGCTCAAGAGCTTAAAGGTCACAAAATCATAAGTATAACAACTTAAAATCCTTAAGATCAAAAAGATGAGCTTCCACATGTATGATGCCATAGGAGTATGCAAAATACATTGCGCTAAGTTTCATTTTTCCTAAGCTTATTAGTATTATTCTAGGATGGAGGAAGAGAAGAAGAAGAATTGTTATAATGCTTCCTAACCAGATGCAGTAGGCATAGAGGCAGGCCCTACCAGTACAGTACCTCAGTAGAGTGTTACTGAGGAAGGAAAGAAACATGAAGAGACCACTCCAATCAATATCAAATATAAGAGGGAGGTTGTGTATAATACACAAGTGGAGAAAAGCCACAAGTTCAAAGCAAATCCTATTATCTTGAAAGTGGCCATTGCAATGGAGAAAAGGAGCAAATAGTCAGAAGAACTGAAAAGAAAGAAGCAGGAATAAGAGAAGAGGTAGGAGGAAGAACAAAAGAATGAGGGCGAACTAATACAAAAAGAAGAGAAAGAGAGGAAAGAAAGAGAATATATGCAGAGACGGAAGAATTGAGAAATAAGGAGGAAGAAGAATAAATACAAAAACAACTTAAGGAAGAATAGTAGAAACAATTGGAAGATGAAGAAAGCAGGAAAAAGAAGGATGAAGAGTTTGCATAAGAAATTGAGAAGGTACAAGCCCAAGACATGGAGATTGAGCGATAGGAGGATAGTCAAGAGGCCAAAATTATGCCCATTTTATATCAAGTGAGTAGTCATCCTTCACATCCTCTTACAAGTGGCCACATCCCATTCAGAAAAATAGGAATATCTCCTCCAAATGAAGATATGGTCATGGATATTTCCAACTCAACATTTGATCAGCTAGAGAGCAAAATAACACAGGAGAGGAGGAAGTATTTTCTTAATGATCTAGTTTATCCTTCTTCCTTTCATACAAAGAGGGTGATTGTGACCAATCCTAGAGGAATCTAAGGATAGTTGCAACAACAAATTTGGCCTTTGCAACAGCTACAAAAGTAAATACATATTTCTTGATGGAGGAAAATAAGCAATTGGCAAAGAATCTAGTTGTTGCAAGACAATATATTGATCATCTCCAAGTAAAAAACCAAAGTCTATATTTCATTAATTCTCACATAAAGGACCTACAAGAAACAATATATGTTGAAATCCAATCATTGGGAGACACCATGAGAAATTTGTATGAAAAGATGATCACTTTGAATGTGAAAGTTTTGAAGTTAATTCATTCAGCCATCAGCGTGATCCAAGAATGGGGCACTAAGTATAGGAGTGCATCATCAGAGTTGGCCAAAAGACAAGACAGGAAGCAAAATTGGAAAAGGATGAGGTTAGAATGCTTTTACAAAGTAACAAGCAACCCGGTATATATGTGGCATGTTAACGCTCAAACTAGTAGGGGTCCTGGCATGGGGTCCTATAGAGAAACTGCAAATAGGGATCATAATTTCTGAAGAGACTGCAAATAGGGTTCCACAAGGAATAGCTCCCGCAGTTGTGACAGTACACGAAGACCAAGATGAAGAAATCACATGGCTATGCGAGGTTGAACACATAGAGATTTAGGAAGCCATTCAGCGAGGGAACCTTAGACTTCGCGAACTTGAAAAGGACCGGGTATCACTATGGAAGAAAATAATTTTGATGGACACCGAGATCAAAAGGCTGGAAAACAAGATCAAGAAAGCAGGTCTCGTCTATAGGTTTTAACCCCGTACAGAAATTACCTGCATACAAATTCTAAATCACAGGAAAAATAAAAATGCGAGAGCATAACACATAAAACACATATACACAGAAATTTCCCACTGGATCTCAAAACCGAGACTACCAGCT
>APFE031739594.1:287933-304196 GCA_000404065.3 Pinus taeda
CGAAGCATCCAATACCATGGACCGAAAACCATCGCGTCCAAAACCATGGACCGAAAAACCATAGGTAGGTTCGCCAACCTAATATAGGGTCCAAAAAAAAATTTCTCGGGGCGCTGCCCCGAACCCCATAGAGGGGGGCTACTCGCCCCCCTCAAACCCCCCCGCTGCGCAATCGACACAACGAAGGCGGGGCTCCACCCCCCCCTCTAACCCCCCAGTTCACTACGTAGGTTAGTTGTGGAAAGAATATAACACAACCCAACATCATCGAGAAACCAAGGATAACAAGACAAGGTGCGGATGATCATACCACTGGATTAGAAGATTCTCGTCGAGAATTTATGACTCTACTTCCATGGCTACGACCGCACCTCAACCAACATTGTAAAAAAAGGAGTGCACTACATATAGTAGAACGCGTGGTGCCAACTGTCGCGAAGGCAATTGAGGCATTTCCGCAAACTATAATGAAAGGCAAGTTGAAGTCTTGCACAAGTGGTACAACCACCTAACTAGCCATAGGAAGCACAGTCTCAATGCTCCAGGCAGTTGAAAGAGGGCGTGGGACTATAAAAGAGCCCGTTTTGGAGTTGCACGATGAGGGAGGTGCATGCAGAATCAGCATGTCACAAGGGTCACTCCCGTGCATAGGGGGTTGTGTTGCCGTGGGGGTAGGCTAGGAAGTGACTGTTGGTGTCACTATTCATAACAAGGTGTCTAATTTAAGGCAAACAGGAGCGGGCGGTGGGAATTTAAGACATGAATTAAGGCCAAGGTTTGGGGCAATCTACCGCCAAGAAAGCATTGTTGGCCCAGAATTGGGGGGAATGGTCAAATTTGAATTCAAAAGGCACTATAAAACTCCAAGGGCTAGCCACGAGACAACACTTGTTCACTTGAGATTTGAATAGTTGATTAGAGCATAGAGTGTTGGCCGTCGAGCAATATTTGAGCCCCAAAGTTTGCAAACGACCACAGATAGTTCAAACAGGATGACGGCTGCTAGGAGAGGTTTGGGGCTCTATAGAAGGAACCACCAATGAGGTTGCACAGAACCCCACTGTACATGATGTTCCCGGAGACACTAGGGTCGTATCAAAAATCCCGAAATTGCCTCGAATGTCGAGGCCAAAGAAATATAAGCAAGTAGCGGGACTAGTTCGCATGTCCCCAAGGAATCCGTGGTTCGGTAAACTCTCAATGGAAGAAAAGGTCAAGGTTGTCACCATTGAGATAGATGACGAGGAGGAGGACCTACAGGCTCTCGCCAATGAGATAAAGGAAGTAGAAGACATGGAAGAGGACATATAGCCGGTGCACTCTGCAATGAAATTGCCCGAGTACGTCCCTCCGTGGAAAGGGAAAACTAAGATACCAAAGGACTTGGATGCCACTAAGAGTGCACTCCAGACCCCGCTCCTCCCCGATGGAATTGATTTTGAGGGCTTGCACCTAGGTCGCATGCCCACAATGAAGTTTCAAGACTAGGACCTTGTGGATAGCGAGAAGTTCCCACACTTAGATACGGAGAGCCTTATGAAGCAAAGCACGGAGGGGCCAGTCACAACACTAGAGCCGTGAAAATGGTTGCGCGGTGTGGAGAAGTCTGGATTACTTCATCTGCTGCAGATTCCACACTTTCACCACACGCCTATTACTATTTTCGTCATCAGGCAGCTGCTTTTCCTGGTGCATGATGGGTACTTATGGCTGGAGGAGCATATTCCCATCATGGTAGATCTCATCCATAGAATTTCCCGACTCCCCTATAAGGGAAAGGCCCCACGGTGATAGCAGGAAAAAGCAGATATTTGGTGCTCGCAAAGGCCATGAAGAAAAAATGCAAGTTTGAGAAGAAAAAGAGAGGTTACGCAATCAGCAGCATCAAATGCATGTAGCCACCCAACTCTTTTTCGGGAAGGTAATGAGAAAATGTCACGATGATGAGGTAACAACGTTGGTAGTTGCATTGGTTGAATAATGCATAGAGGGGGTCTAATTCAACTAGGCCAAGTTCCTCTGTGAGGAATTCTTGACCAACTGCAAGGAAGCCCAGGAGTAGGGTAAGACCTTCCACTATGCGTGGTTGCTCTTGTCCATTTTGCTGATAACAGGAGAACTTCCCGAGGATAGTCAGTTCCATAGCATTGAATAGGATTTACTAGAGGCCGTAAAGTATGCATCACTTTGGGCTACCAAGGACATAAAACCGATTTTCGAGACAAAGATCTTTTGGGTGCTCATGGAGGTGAGCATCTAGATGTGGATCAATAAACGGTCGTGCCTGTCCCCACAGTGCAAAATAGTTTGCAGAGCTTTGCGTACTTCAAGGCGAACATGCATAATGTTTACATCAAGGTGCGTAAGGATCTGGCACAGAAATGGACCAAGCTCCCCTTCATCACCATTGACGATGCAATCTTTTCAGTGTTAAAATCATGGCCCCCTGAGTGGCACACCTAGGATCTGGCGGAGCTAGATAGGACAGCAACATAGTAACAAAAGGATGAGGCCAAGTTGCGCATCACGAAGTTGGCCGAGAAGAGGCGCAATGAAAAAGTGGCTATGAAGGTAAGGGCTTGATCCAAAAATGGATCCTAGATAAACCTCTAAGTCTAAAAGACTTCATATAAGAGGTAAAAGGTGCCAAATGGCACAAATCCTTTGTAAATTAGGGGAAAATGAAAGTCACAGGCTGCTCTCAGAAATAGTCTCTTTTCAAAGATCCCTTCATTCTAAATCCAACGCAACTTGAATGGGCGAAAAAAGACTTTAGATGTAGAAGTTATCATAAAATGAAACTGCCTCTATCCTTTGGAAAAAGGAGCAAAATACCCTTGGAAATGGGTCCTAAAAACCCTCTAAGTCCTCAAAATCTCTTAAAAAGCCAAAAACATCGCAAAAGGGGAGGTTTTAGAAAATTCATATTACACTATCGGAACCCAAAAAAAACATGAGAAAACAACGAAAACAAACCTGTCCGAGGCTTGAACAGTGAATGCACAAGAGCGTCAGATCTGGCTGATCAACAATCCAGATCTGATCGACAATCACAATTGGCAGTAGCTATCAGAGGATATCGGAGCGTAATCGATGGTTATTACGATCGCGACATCGTAATCGGCAATTGCAACAAAGCAATATCGCAATCGGTGACCATAATAAAGCGCTTACAATGGCCTGGGGTTATCATGATATGCAATTGCGATCAATCACATCTCAATATCGCAATCGAAGCTACATAGAGGAGCGGGCTTATACATATACGTATATGCGATGCGATTAGCTGAACCCGATAATGATCATAAATGGTGTTTGATATATTTTTAAATCCGGGAAATGTCAATTTCCTTTGTATTTCATAAATTTTCCAAATGAATGGATTGCAAAGGAAATGTGCCTGATGCGAGATTGCAAACCTGAATTATTAACGTTGTTGAACACTATTTCAAGTCCGGTATGGCAGATTTTCACCGTTTTTAATGCAATTCCAAATATAAAGGAGCAGGCCCTTGCGACATGTGATGGCGACTTACGGGCGGAACCGATAGGAATATAGTACACAGTTATGGAAATTTGAAGTCCAGGGAACAGTGTTCTCTGTGGACTTTTCCCATGTTAACGCATTTCTCTTTGTTAACAGAAAGCAGCCGTTTCAGGGATTACACAAGCCCAATGCACTCATCCATTACAGAATAGGTGCCATCCCTCCTTGAGGGCATTTAGCAATGATTGCTAACGCTCAGAGAGGGAAAATGGACCAACAACGCCGATTTGGCTTAAAAAGACATAGAACGACAGAGACAGGGGAGACTGTTGGTTTTTGAGGCTGTTGTTTGGGCTTTGTTGCTGACAGTGAAGCAAAAGCAGGAAGCTAAGGCGAATGAGGCAGCGTAGAAGCAAAAATGTAGCCAAGGGAGTCACTTGGAGTTCAAGTGAAAAGCCAAGAGGGATGTAAACTGAAAGAGTCAGAGACAAAGAGCCAGAACCAAGAGTCAAGAGCTAGAGCCAAGAGCCAGAGCCAGAGCCAAAGCCAAAGCTGAAGAGCCAGAGTCAGAGCCAAAGAGCCAAAACCAAGAGCCAAAAGCCAAAACCAAGAGTTAGAGCTTCAAGAGCCAAGGAATAACATGGTGTCTAAACCCATTGTTTCTATGTAAAATAGCAGGAGTTAAGCCAATAGCTTGTAAAAAAGACTTATACTATAATCCCAAAGAGCCTAGTTGATTTGACTAGAGCTCAGGGAGATATAGCCCAAGAGTTGTGGGTGAACTCCTAATTAAATTGTTGTTTCTATGTGTGTTTTACTGCTGCATTGTCTCTATTGTTTTATTTATTGTTATATGCATTTATATATCAGTTTCAACACAATAATTTACTGCATATGAACAATTAAAAACAGATACCAGCATACACCTATAATTTCAAGCATATTATCATTTCTGCATTGGTTAATCAATAAGACTTGGGAATATTTAAAGCTTTGGAAGTGGGAGAGGTTCCTGTAAGCTAGACAAGAAGCTTAAGTGCCCCATTTTCAGATCAAGTGGTATCAAAGCTTAAGATTGATTAACCACACCTTCAAAGAAGGTTATATCAGAATGTTTGATTCACAGAGCAAATATTGCTTGTCTAAAAGGTGTTTAAGCAATCAGAGGCTAATTGTATGCTTGTTTTACAAACTGACTATTTTCTGAGTTTATAGAGGTGAAGAGAAAGCTATAGATAGCTTAGTCCAGCAAGGACAAGAAGAAATAAGAATTCATTGGCATAATGACAACTTCTACAAGTGAGTCCTCGAATTCTTCTTTCATCACAAGATTATTTGATGAAGATATGAAGAAAAAATTGTCCACCATTATGGATATGGTGAGAGAAATGTATGAGGATGGAAGGAAGAGCAGCATGCTTAGAGAGCAGTTGAATACCATGAAGGAAGAGAAGAAGTTGCTTTCTGACAAATTGCAGGAAATGGAGAGGCAACTTCATATTGCAAATATGAACTTGAAGAGGATGCATGAGTTGGAAACACAACTCTTTGTTGCCCAAGAAGCCTTAGTCAAGTATCAGCTTGAAGAAGAGGTAAACCATTCCAATTTGTCTTCAATTTCCTTTGAGAATGCTTATATTGGTTCTTTCAAAAAACATACCAAAGGCATAGGTTCCAAGCTAATGTCCAAGATGGGCTATGAAGGAAAGGGCATGGGAAAGCATGCACAAGGTATTGTTGAACCAATAATGATTGAGGAAAGGCCTAAGTATTTGGGTCTTAGATATGGACAAGCTTATGGAGAAAGTTCCAAGGCTACCATGAAGGCCATTGAAACAGCTCCAAGGAGGGGTTGTATTACAAAGTGTGAAGATTGTAATCAAGAGGAATGAAATAGCTTGAAACATTAGTTGCAGGATGCAGTTGTTCAGAAGCACACACTTGAACCAGAGGGTTGGGGAGACTCCAACAGCCTTGAAGAGATTGATGGTTTTCCAAAGGGAGCCACTTCTTCATTTGCTTCACCTCCTCATGAAGGAAATAAATGTGAAAGAGAAAGGTATAAATCTGGTTCTAAACATTTTCCTTTTGATTGTAAAAAGCATGATAAATTTCCACATATGTATGGAAAAAGAAGTTCATGTTCCTTTTGTGGTTTGGATAACCGTCATGTTTCTAGATGTTGGAAGAGAATGGCCACACACAGGAAACTTTTGAAGGTAAAGAAGCAAGAAGCCAAAGGTCGATTGGACAAGGCAATGTAGAATTTTTATAGAATTTTTCTACAAATCAGCTAGCTCTGATACCATGTAGAACTTTTTCTACAAATCAGCTAGCTCCGATACTATGTAGAAATTTCTCACTTGTAGATCACTTGGTAATGCAATGTACTAAAGTAAAACACTTGATCTACTTCTACAAACAATTTAGTGGAAGCTTAATCAACCATGAGCAACATCAATAAGAACACATATAACTGATAAGAAGGAACCAATCACACATAACACAGGAGAATTTTCCTGGGGAAAGCACTAGCCTAAAACCCCATATCTGTATTATCATACAAGTGGAAATATGTCTGGATTACACAAAGCCTTAGCTCAAAAGCTATCCAACTCTCAGTACAATCCCTCTGCTGCTCATACAAATTCAAAGGCTTCACACAAACCTTCTCCTCTACCCTCCAAACCTCCTATTTCTATGCATAGTTTTTCCTGGGTCCTCCAGCTGCAACCTATGTGATTCTCACCTCACACACAACACTGACCTCTGAAATAACTGCAAAAACCTGAAGGAGATAAATCCTCATCATGGATGAGCTTCCTTTATAGGAAAAATATTCATCCAACTAATATTACATTGTCCCTTCTCTGATCTCAACTGGGTCTTTGTCTGAACTGACATGCATGAGTTATTTAAGATATAATATGCAATTATCTGAAAATACCAGTTGTTACATGCATGCAAGCATTAACAAATTGAATCTAATTAATTTAACAACTTGTTAAATTAATCTAACTAGACTTGACTCAGTTAACTGATCCAACTAATTAAAACTCATAATTACAACTCATCCTTATCTCTTTAACTGATGGATAAATTCACCAATTACTAGATAAACTGTTGCAAGTCCTCATATAGACTTCAAGTTTGTTTTTCCTTAACTAATTAACTCATGGAGATTAATTAATTAATATTTTAAATTGTTGTTAAGACCAAATTCGTTTTTACTTCCTATAGATAGACCAAGGACTATTATAAATAGGAAGGGACCCAGAAATGCTATTTTTAGAACTTTCTATTTTTAGCAGTTTCACCTCTCACCCAAGGTGGCCAATGACCTCACTGGACAAACTGATATTTTTAGACATGCTATTTTTAGGAGTCCTATTTTTGGCACATTCTAAATTTAACATTTATTGTTGCACATTTTTCAACACTCCCTCTCAACAAGAAAGGCTTCCTCTTGAACCCGATCCTATAACTCTAGAATGTTATGCATGCAACACATCTACCTGGTCCACTTGCTCCAACAACACTTGGAACAAAAACACTCCCAACTGACCACTCTATTGGGCTAGGAACATACTCTGATGCTAAAGCTCTACATGTTTCTGACAAGTGCTCCCTCTCTGACATCTACGCTATTGCAACATCTCCATGCATCTCGCACCATTGCACACCTCTCTATGCCACC
Source organism: Pinus taeda (assembly GCA_000404065.3). Lineage (NCBI taxonomy): Eukaryota > Viridiplantae > Streptophyta > Pinopsida > Pinales > Pinaceae > Pinus > Pinus taeda. Next base: position 295,118 of record APFE031739594.1, read on the forward strand.
TAGCACTTTGTGCAAAACACTTGTACCTCTCGCATTACTACAGTCTGCTAGCTATGCGTTGTCCTGGGATTCCCTGCACTATCGCTCTCTCTTCCACTCCATCCGCATTTGTCTCCATCCAATCAGTTAGTTCCTGCTACTCCACATTGGGGCTCCCATAGCAAGGTCTCATCCAAGAGGTTGGGTACCTCAAGGATCCTGCCCCTCATCCTTGGGACAATCACTCTATATCGCCCCACCTCCTACCTGGAGGTATGGCTACATGTGATCCCTCAACCCACTTGGCTCGAGGTTTCCCCCTACTGGAGGTCTCTACATGATTAGATGTCTCTACTTGATCTCCACTCAGCTTCCCCTATTGTGGCTGCTCCACAATGTCCTGAAGTTGTTGCACCAATCGTGGCTCCTCCACAATTGTCTGAGACTTCTTCTAGCTCTGCATGTTGAGAGGTAATTTACTCTCCCTCTCAACCACCAAGTACTTAACATTTGCCTTGTTCCTCAAGGCTTTTCATGCATCTTGTACCTCAAGTGCATACAGGTTCTTTGCTAAAACACCAATCTATTTCCACTTTCCCGCCCTCACGAATTTTTCTAGAAAAAGAGCTAATTTTAAATCAGTGATATCTCCCTCATCTGAACTCTGATTCAGCCAATTTTTTTTTTATTTTTTTTTTGGGTATTTTTTCGCAAGGAATCCAAATTTGCTATTTATTTTGAAAATTTTGGATAGAAATTTTCAGATCTGCTCTGTAAACTCTCGGCCCAAAACTCAAAAATTTGAAATCTCCTCTCAATATACTATTCTCTCCTTGATCACTTGTGTTCTGATACCATGTAGAATTTTTCTACAAATCAACTAGCTCTGATACCATGTAGAACTTTCTCTACAAATCAGCTAGCTCCGATACCATGTAGAAATTTCCCACCTGTAGATCACCTAGTAATGCAATGTACTAAAAAAAACACTTGATCTACTTCTACAAACAATTTAGCGAAAGCTTAATCAACCATGAGCAACATCAGTAAGAACACATTTAACTGATAAGAAGGAATCAATCGCACATAGCACAGAAGAATTTACCTAGGGAAAGCATTAGCTAAAACCCCATCTCTGTATTATCATACAAGTGGAAATATGTCTGGATTACACAAAGCCTTAGCTTGAAAGCTATCCAACTCTCAGTATAATCCCTCTGTTGCTCATGGACAGTCAAAGGCTTCACACAAACCTTCTCCTCTACCCTCCAAGCCTCCTATTTCTATGCACAGTTTTTCCTAGGTCCTCTAGCTGCAACCTGTGTGATTCTCACCTCACACACAACATTGACCTCTGAAATAACTGCACAAACCTGAAGGAGATAAATCATCATCATGGATGAGCTTCCTTTATAGGAAAAATATTCATCCAACTGATAGTACACTGTCCTTTCTCTGATCTCAACTGGGTCTTTCTCTGAACTGACATGCATGAGTTATTTAAGCTTTAATATTCAATTATCTGAAAATACCAGTTGTTACATGCATGCAAGCATTAACAAACTGAATCTCATTAATTTAACAACTTGTTAAATTAATCTAACTGGACTTGACTCGGTTAACTGAGCCAACTAATTAAAACTCATAATTACAACTCATCCTTATCTCTTTAACTGATGGATAAATTCACCAATTAATAGATAAACTATTGCATGTCCTCACATAGACTTCAAGTTTGTTTTTCCTTAACTAATTAACTCATGGAGATTAATTAATTAATATTTTAAACTGTTGTTAAGACCAAATTCGTTTTTACTTCCTATAGATAGACCAATGACTGTTATAAATAGTAAAGGACCCAGAAATGTTATTTTTAGAACTTTCTATTTTTAACAGTTTCACCTCTCACCCAAGGTGGCTAATGACCTCACTAGCCAAATTGCTATTTTTAGACATGCTATTTTTAGGTGTCCTATTTTTAGCACATTCTAAATTTAACATTTCTTGTTGCACATTTTTCAACAGGAAAATCATGCTGTCAAGAGGATGCACATGCAATGCACTTACTACCATAAGCAAGGACATCTTGCTGCAAAATGTTGGACTTTGAATAAGCAATGCTTCCACAAAATCTAAAGAAAGTGGAAAGAGAAGATGGCAGAAATGGAAGTGAAGATTCCATGAATAATGTGTCTCAGAATGATTCACATGATGATGTTGATGTGCAAACAAAGGTAGTACCTTTAGAAGGGATTGGTAAGGAACGGTTAGAGTTCTTATCTGATTAAGATTGCATTTATATTGATGCATCTACATTATATTTCATTTTAGCTTCAAAAGTACAATGTGCTTAAGTGAAAGTTGAAGGATGAAATGCATGCATGAGCATGAGATGCATGAACACAGGGATGTTGATCATTTCCTTGTTTTCGAACATGTATGTGTAATTAACTTGTAGGTTTGATTGCTTTGACATGCATGTGATGCCATGTTGACTTGGAAGAAGTTAACTTGGTCCCCAAATGGAGATAATGATGAAGTGTTTCATCTTTTGAAAAGAGTCCTAATGGTCTTTTTCTACATGCTTGACTTGAAGGGTCATTTGTTTAAAGGCATGTTTTGTGGGCTCGTTATCTAGTCCATCATTTGTATGCAGATGTAAGACATGGAGGTGTTCACAAGATGTGAAATCTATTTCTTTTGTTGAAGCGGGAGTTTAGTCCATGTAGTTGTGTCTGTATGCCTGTTGTTGTTAACAGTTGTTGTTGGTAGCTTTTCAAACAAGTACAAATGAAAGTTTTGTGGAGCAGATGTACTTTACATTTTTTTGAGCCACCTTGGATCAATGATCAAGGCAAAGAAGTTCAAACCACCTTCTATGACTAGTTCAACAGAAGTTCTACAGAAAGGCAAGGAGGAAGATAGTTCTTCGAAGGAAGACCAGTCCATCCAAGAAGGGAAGTGGTCGGAAACCTTGGTTCAGAGGCACTATGCAAAGGCAAGTGTAGGGGGGCTGAAAAAAGAGGGTGAGTCACTCTCATTTACTACTTAGATCAGTATATCAGCCTTTTGGAGACCAAAAGTTCTCTTAGTGGGAAGGTGTGATCCAAAAATGGATCTTGGATAAACCTCTAAGTCTAAAAGACTTCATATAAGAGGTAAAAGGTGCCAAATGGCACAAACCCTTTGTAAATCAAAGGAAAATGAAAGTCGTAGGCTACTCTCAGAAATAGTCTCTTTGCAGAGATCCCTTCATTCTGAATCCAACGCAACTTGAATGGGCAAAAAGAGACTTCAGATGCAGAAGTTATCATAAAATGATATTGCCTCTATCCTTTAGAAAAAGGAGAAAAATCCCCTTGAAGATGGGTCCTAAAAACCCTCTAAGTCCTCAAAATATCCTAAAAATCCAAAACCATCACAAAAGGGTAGGTTTCAAAAAATTCAGATTACACTATCGGAACCCAAAAAAAAACATGAGAAAACAGAAAAAACAAGCCTATTGGAGACTTCAATAGTGAATGCACAGGAGCCGTCAGATTTGGACGATCAATGATCCAAATCCAATCGGCAATCACGATCGGCGGTGGCTATCGGAGGATGTCAGAGCATAATCTATGGTTATTGTGATTGCGACATCGCAATCGGCGATTGCAACGGAGCGATATCGCAATCAGTGACCATAATAAAGCACTTACAATGGCCTGGGGTTATTGCGATATGCGATTGCAATCAATCACATCATGATATCACAATCAGAGCTACACAGAGGAGTGGGCTTATACACATACATATATGTGATGTGATTAGCTGGACCCGATAATAATCATAAATGGTGTTTGATATATTTTGAAATCCGGGGAATGTTAATTTCCTTTGCATTTTGTAAATTCGCCAAATGAATGGATTGAGAAGGAAATGTGCCCGATGCGAGACTACAGACCCGAAATGGTTTATTAATGTTGTTGAACACTATTTCAAGTCTGATATGGTGTATTTTCACCATTTTTAATGCAATTATAAAATACAAAGGGGCAGGCCCTTGCGACATGTGATCGAAACTTACGAGTGGACCCAATAGGAATATAGCGCACAATTATGGAAATTTGAAGTCCAAAGAACAATGTTCTCTGTGAATTTTTCCCGTGTTAGCACATTTCTCTATGTTAATAGAAAGCAGTCGTTTCAAGGATTACACAAGCCCGATGCACTCATCCGTTACAAAATAGGTGGCAACCCTCCTCGAGGGCATTTAACAATGATTGTTAACTCTCAGAGAAGGGATTTGAGCAGACTGTGGCTGGAAGACAGAGAGCTGAAGAGGGAAAATGGACCAACAGTGCCGATTTGGCTTAAAAAGCCACAGAATGACAGAGACAGGGGAGACTGTTGGTTGCTGAGGCTGTTGTTGGAGCTTTGTTGCTGACATTGAAGCCAAAGTAGGAAGCTGAGGTGAAGGATGTTAGGATATTCCGACACATAGGAAATAGTTAAGTTCAACTTGGTCTAGTATAGAGTTAGGTATAGAGTTAGGTAAAGTGTGTTTCTTTACCATTGTACATTTTGTAACTTACAAACCGACGGTCACGATATGTAGTGATCTGACGGTTCACTCTCTCCTCGGTATTACCGACACTTGATCCGTGGCTTGACACCCGATTGGTCCATGAGTTCTATTTAAAGCGCATGGAAGGTCATTGTTCGGGTAATCCGTCTGTGAGAGAAAGCTTATGTAAATTTTCATTCTTTTATTAATAAATTGCCTGTAGTAGCCACGTTGGCGCAGGCCGTGGACTGTTTCCCTCTTTGAGGGTTTTAACCACGTCAAAAATACTGGTGTATTGATTTGAGATTTGGTTGTGAGCGGTGTCCTTTTGGTGTTCTTTCTGAGGAACTTACCCTGTAAATTCCTACAGTGATTACATTTCAATTTTTTCAATGACATATTCCAAGATTTCATTGCATAAATATTGAGTACTATCATTGTCCAACATGATGTCACTCATTTCCTCTTTAAATGGGACTACATGACTAAGTTTGAGTTTTCATAATGGTCCCAACTCTATATTTGTGGCCTTAAATGCCATATATAATTCATGAATTTTTACTTTGTTTCTCATAGTTAGAAGTATTTATATTAATAATATTAAAAATATAAAATTATCCTTTTTCTATGTTTTATTATAATGGAAATTAAATTAGAGAGAACCCAAAAATAATTATAATTTAAATATTTTGTGTTTGGTGTTTTTGACATTTTTCTCACTTAATGTTGTGTAAAATTTAGTAAGGGTTCATTGGAATTACAAGTTTCAATTATGAAATATGCATAACCTAAGTGCTTCAAAAGTAAGAGTATTTGATAGTATTGAATTCATTTATTCATTCAAAAATGCATATTAGAAAACAACAAACCATGATCTCACCAAAAATTGTATTGATGAATTTAGGCGAAGAAATACCAAAGTATAGAATAATTAGAGTGTGCTAAAAACATATTATCAGTCTTCACTTTATTAGATTTTTTCCATTAGCTACTATAAGCATGTCTTGCATGATTAGTGAAATATATAATAGAACTAAAAACATAAGACACATCATTAGGATAAGGCTAAAAATATAAGAAACATTAGTAGTCTAAGGTTTAAAAATAATAGTGAACAACTTTGAATTAAAGTGATAGGCATGCCATGTAGATGTCTAGAGCGCCTTTTCTATATATATGTCAAACAAAACTCCTACTTAGGAGTCCCCTAGCATCATCCATGGGGGTTTCACTCGATGAACCTCTGACATATCACGTGCGATCGTGGCATGTTAAACAATACCCTTAATTTGACTACATATTGGAAAATACCTCTAAACATGACATTATTTAACCCCCTACCAATAAAAGCCCAATACACCTTCCCAATTTAAAACCCCTACTTTCACTCGATATTGTAGGTATCATTTTTTCATTAACATTTGTTTATGCCCCTTTATATTTTTTCATTAACTTCGGACTCCATTTTTTATACCTGCTAATATAAAAACCCTCTCCCCTCTATATATCCCCAAATATATTATGTCATTTTTTCCTCAATAAATATCCCCCAATATGAACCCACGTGGTATGGTATTACTCCCCAAGTGAAGCCCCTGTGGCATCATCTAAATTCTCCTTGTCACTTCCATGTAGATTAAACACCACAATTCTGAAATTGAACACCATTGTAAAGACCACGTCAAACTTCTCATTCATGAAATTGAATTTGTTGAGGATGGCTTGATTCTAAATTCATTTATATGCTACAACCCAAGCAACAAAAACTATCTTAAATCATTACAACTTAACCAGTCTGAATATTTTAGTGTCCCAAATCTTAGAAATTCCAAAATCTTATATCCGACCTTTATATTTTTCCTCAATCTCATCCTTTGTGACTTGCATCCTTTTCTATTTGATCACATATTTCATTATTTCAACCTTTTCTTGACCTCTAGCATGAAATTCTAATGGAAGGACCTTTTGGATTTGAGGGTTTCCATTTTAGCCTCATTAGGTTATAAGTAGGATGGTCAACGTTAAGATTGTAGGTGTAAATTTGATTTTTACCCAAGATCTCCTCCTACTAGGCTCAAGGCTACCAATAGAGAGTGATTGCACCATGAGTGTTAGTTGAGTGTTGAATAAAAGTAAATGAGAATGGTCAGGCTTGTAGCTAGAGGTCCACAATGCAGGAGACAAGGGATGGGGAGAAGGAAAAAAACTTACAAAAGAATAAGAAAACATAAGCTTTCCCTAAGTCAAATACTCTCAAAATACATGGATAAACAGAGGGTTGAGATAGTAGGAACTTAGAATAGACTGAATGATGGAACTTCCCTATAGTTAAAACTAGATCGACTCCTCTCAAAACCAAACCCTCTAGGAATGGCTTGAGATCCTTGCTCCTGACAAAAGTAATGGCTTGAGATGAAGCGAGGCACCAAACAAGAAAAAACACTAGAAATAAATTGAAAATAGGGATTAAGAAAGCGATTATAAGGAAAATATAACTATCTCCCAAATTTACATATTGATAAAAGGAGTGGAAATGAGGGTCAAGTTTTCAGAATCCAGCGTTCCCATACATCCTTAGTTCACCACTAACTTGTTACGGCGTAAGGCGTTTCCCTATGAGAATAACTCCCCTCCCATGCCACTTGTGTAGTTGTGAGTCATTGATTTTAATGTTAGATGATAGAAATAGTTTCTTCCATAGATTGATTAAAAATAGGTATTAACCAGTTACAATTCGGGAACGAATGCCTCACCCATCCTTTCAAAATTGCCTCACCTATCCTTTCAAAATCTTGCGAGCTAGCTTGGTTAGCGTTGAGGGTTATTCTGATTTTCTATGTAGATGGAAACATAATGAGCCTAGATTACTTGTGGGAGAGCACATGCATTCCTTTCATGATGAAGAACAAGAAATGGTCTTTCCACTGGCGCCTGCGATTCGTACTTGTGAATTTTTGCTTGGCAAAATAGATTCGGGCAAAGAAGCTAAATTAGGAAATTTAGGTGAAGCAAACTCAAGCAAATGAAGTAGATCAAGTGGGCAGCGAGAAGAGGTGCATGTGGTTTGAACCTGCAAATTTTTTCTTGGAAAAATAGATCCGACCAAAGAAGCTAAATCAGGAAATTTAGGCAAAGCAGAATCAGGCAAATGAAATGGCTCGAGTGGGCGGAAAGAGGGATTATGAGTAGGAACCAAATACAGTTTTGACTTTCTTTAGGAGTCCATCATTATTATGCTTCTCATAGGACAAAGCAGAGAAGACCAACACCGAATTGGTTTGGTAAGTACCGTGGAAAGTGTTAAATTTATAACAGACTCCACCGGTATTTCCAATTTTTTTCCGCTATAGGGGTTATCAGATTCCTGGATGAAAGTCAGTTTGCATTGTGGAAGCTTGACCAGAAGGCCCACATGAATGGGGTTTCATTTCCCCATCGGGCATTTTTGATGATAAGGGTCCACCTATTAACATTCCTTGTGGAATTTTTCGAACCCTCCATTGTAAGGGAATGTAAGGATCAAGTATTTTTGTTTTTTACTTTTTTGATATCAACTTCCAACTATGCAGAACTTGTCCTACCCACAAAATTACATTTTTTCCATGCTTGTGTCAAAAAAATGTTCTCAATGGGGTAAATCCCAAGCTTAATTTCCATCCAGCTAACCAACATGATAAATCAATATACGCCAAAGGATGTCTACACTCTATAGCATACTCATACTTCGTATTTACCCTACTGGACTAGGTTGCTACCCATGGTCACATTGGTATTCACTTCGTTGAACTAGAGGTAGTTGATTACCATGATTTGATGGTGTAGGAAGTGTTTGAATAGCATTTAACCCTCCCCCTTGGCTCGGTGCAGGACTAGAAGAACCCTCTTGTGTAGCATGTGAAGCAGGAAAGCCAAAAGCCATATAGTGCCTTGGATCATGCTAAGAAATAGATGCAGAGAGCATAGGTAGTGATTGTAGGTTTTAACCCCATACATAAATTACCTGCATGTGAATTCTAAAACACAGAAAATAAACAATGTGAGAGCATAACACATTAAACACATATACACAAATATTTTTCCCCTGGATCCCAAAACCAAGACTACCAGCTTGATTTTTCATTATGTTCCTTTCAATGTTATAATACATATTTATACATGTTGAAGCGTCCAATACCATGGACCGAAAACCATTACATCCAATACCATAGACCGAAAACCATCGCGTCCAAAAACATGTGCGAAAATCATGCACAAAACTATAGGTGGATCCGCCCAACCTAACATAGGGTCCAAAACCAAAATTTTCCAGGGCACTGCCCAGGACCCCATAAAGTGGTGTTATCAAACCCCCTGTGACACCCCCGGGCTACACATTGGCGCAACGAAGGGGGGCTCCGCCCCCCCTCTAACCCCTCAGTTAACTACATGGGCTAGTCGTGGAAAGAATATAACACAGCCCAACATTCTCCCACTTGTTGTTTTCTTTCCAAAGGGGGCCACAAGAGAGCTTAGTCATTTTTCTAGCCCTAAAACACCCATTGTCTCTCTACACCA